>OX377618.1:24091295-24184312 GCA_947397865.1 Polietes domitor | reverse complement strand
CATAAAGGGTGAAGTTTTAGCTATTATCTTTTTGGCAACACTGGTTTAAACAGCTGACGCACGTTTCGTGTTTTGTTTCACTGTCAAACATCTTCAGTTTGGTCTATAATTTAACCATGAATCGTCTTACAAACGAACAACGCTTGCAAATTATTGAATTTTATTATCAAAATGCGTGCTCTGTTAAGAAAGTTCATCGCGCGCTTCCATTTTAGTTTAATGGACCCACTGAAGCGGCTATTCGGGCTATTGTGACTAAATTTCGCACCATAAATTATATGGACCATACTATCGATTCAAATAAAGATTTCATGTTTTTTTCTGAATTTTATGTGTTTTTTTTTTTTTGAAAAACTTTCCTATAGCTTTTAAAAAATCACCCCTTATAACCGAAGGTTGTAATTCGATATAACGATTTAGTGTAAATCATTTTTCAGCATTTTTATAGATTTAGGGTATAGTACTATAAATTTCCATCATTTCGCCGTTAATAGCATTTTGGTTCCCAAGTTATTAGGATAAAATAGGATAAATGGTGACTGTAAAGTCAAAAATTGTGAAAAGTATATTTAGAAAAACCCGCGTAACTTTTTATTTTATTGAGAATACCAAAATATTTCTTTGGCATGTGATTGCTGACTTCATGGTGATTATTTGTGTCAGAAAAGTTTCAGAATCATGGATGAAGAATGTTAAAATATAAGCAATTGCAACCGCGAATTTTGGATTTTCCAACAATTGCAGCGACTGGCTACATATATGTTACAAGCGTCATTGGTTCTTAAAACACAAACAAAAATTCAGTCGGATCTCTTGGCTAGATCGCGAGAAAATCATAAAACAAAAATGTCATGAGTGAAAATCATTTTAGCCATATTTGCCGCGAAAAAGAAAATTTTCCAAAAAGGGGGAGTTACACACATACACTCAGAATAGCATTCTTAAATCTGAGTAAAATCCAATTTACAATTAAGTTTAACAATTTTACTCCAGTTTAGGTAAAATTTCCTTACGAGAAGGAAAATTAAATAGATATGAGTACACTTTCCTTATTTCAAAGCCAGAAAAATTAGTACATATACTCAAAATAGGGTAGTAAATTTACTTAAAAACATTTTATTGGATCTAGTAAAAACTTCTTACAATTAAGTATATTCATACTTGTGCGAAAGAAAATTTACTAGCGTTTAAGAAAGAATTTTAATTGCAGAATTTTTTGGTATGGAAAAATTCCATTTAGGAAGTTTTTACTTAAAAATGTGTTTATCACTTCAAATAAAATAAATAAATGTAATTAAATGTATGCCATGTATGCCTCATACATTCAAGTATAAATGAACTTGTAAAAAAATACTTCAGTTTGTTTAGAAAAATACATGAATAGTAGTAGTCTATAAAGCAATTCTCGTTCGTTAGTCGGGACTTTCTTCATAAATACTTCAAATATTACTCTAACAATCACTGCGAAGGCGCCTACCTAGCTTCCGCAGCAGTCATGGTGAAATATCTCAACTCTTTATGGTATGAGTAAGATGAAACGTTTGAGAACTATACCATGTTGCCATTTTTCATACGAGTGTAGCATACTCTGAAGCGAAATAATTTATTTCAATTATCAGTATAGTCGTAGTCATTCTGAATACAAATTTACTTGGTTTAAGGAACATTTTAGTCAGGCTGAGTACAAATTTACTTGGTTTAAGGAAAAATTTCCGAAAATTTTCCTCAGATTGAGTATAAATTTACTTGGCATGACTACAAATTTACTTAGTTTGAATAACAATTTACTTGAATTGAGGAAAAAAATCGGAATATTTTCCTCAGTTTGAGTATAAATTTACTTGATTTGAGTAAAATGTTCCTCAGATTAAGTAAAGATTTACTTGATTTGAAGAAAAATGTTCCACAGTTTAAGTAAATTTTACTTGCTTTGAGGAAAAGTTGAACTGGAATCAAGTGCAAAGCATTTCCTATTTTCAAGGAAAAGTTTGTACTTGATGTGAGAAATTATTGCCTTAGCGCTATACCAAGTTCAATTTTCCTCAGTTTTAGTACATATTTACTTAATCCGTGGCATACATTTTTCTGAGTGTAGAATGATTTGCCCGCTTTTACAATCGGTCCGTATGGCTAATGCTTCTTTATAGGAGGAATGCTGCCAGAATTAGTATAATTTAATATCGCCGCTGAATAAGGAGAGACGGTCTTCAAAATACAGGTTGTTCGAAAATTCATTTATTTTCCGTAATTTATAATTAATTACAGTGTACCACTTCTCGTGTACCGCTCCTCGCCCACTTTTCTTTTCCATTAATTTTGCAAAGAATGCTACAAGCATTTGCGAGTGAAACATCCCAATGTCCATACTCCCATGTTGCCACCAACATCATGTATTGCATAGCTCCCCTCCTTTATTGTTTTATTTATTTTTTAACATTTTCTCATTTGAGTGTTGAAAAAATTAAGATTTATGTCTGTTCGGTCGATGCTGGTCTTAAGTTAAAGTTAATTAAAATATTTCAAGTGAATTTAAAGATAATAACAACAACGATAGCAACAACAGCTGTAACAATAATACACCAAAAACAATAACAATTAATATGAGTATGTACATACAATACACGCTGTTGCGGCCACATTCAAACTCACATAAATCATCGCATTTGCCACAGATACCTGTTGGTTGCCGCACGCGTTGTGGCACGAGCAGCTGATGGTGGGGTTAAAATGAAAAAAAAAAAACAGACAAAAAGTTGTTTGAATTTATATTTAGTTGCAGTATGATAAAAACGGCTAAAAGCCTATTATGGGCCAGTTAAAGTCGAATTTGAGAGAACACTTCAGAGTTAATTGAATATTTTATTATTTACGATAAAGTCTGTTTTACACAATTGCTATGAATACTAAATGGAATATGAAAAGTTATTTAGCAAAAATATAACATCCGAAGAAGCGCATTTACTAGTTAACTGGGTGTTGTGAAAATTGAATATTTACATTTTTAACATGAAGTTATCGTAGTAGGAAGGTTACTTAATTTTAATTTTCAACAGTGCGAAAGATTGCATTTTTTCATTTAATTAATTAATAGAAGATCCGTTGAATTAATTACAAGATATAAAAATAAATTAATAAAAATAGTTCTAAATAGATAAAATGAATAAAATTATAAAAAAATATAGTTTTTGTCCCGAATCTAGGTTAAAATACAACCAACGTACAAATTGAACACGGAAATCTCGCAAATAAATCACCGGTCCCGGATGACATTTGTAATCTTGTCTATCCCAGCAAATACTCGGTAATGACACCTCATTATTTTTAGCATTACCTAGTAATGACAGCTCGTTACGCCCTTCATTACTTTGAATGCTTCTATTATAGGTTTAATATAGATTTAATCAAGAAATGTGTATATAATTTTTAAAATTAAATTATTGAATTTAGTTCTTATAAAGTTTTTACTGATGTAAATATGTTGCCAGATAGCCTCAAAAATGCCCTTGTGGCGCTGAGGCACATACCATTGTATATTATTAATTGTAAAAATTTTATAATAAAAAAAAAAGAATGAAATAATGACTTCCTTATAATGGTTTAAATAAGTAGTTATTGGTAAGTTAAATTTCATTGAACTTCAGATTTTAAAAATTAATTTTCTACATTTTTGTGGTGAGACAGAGAATTGCAGTGCTGTTGTTATCGCAGCTTGGTTATTCAGGCGTCAAGGAAAACAGCCCTAAATTCTGTATTCAGATTGTTAACAAGTCGATACAAAATATAAAATTTAATAAAAATGTTGTTTTCATCACCATTAATGATAATGCATTATTTGGCTAGTCATCAGTAATGACTTATTTTGTATTTTCCTTAGGCCACTTATTTTACAACTCTTTTAGAAGTACTTATTTATTAACTTTTCGTAAAAATATTATAAACGGATCCGAAAAATAAGTAGTGATGGTTTTTGGTTTTGCCGTATTCCTCACATTACTTGGTAATGAGAGTTATTGCTGGGCATGTAATTGGTCTTCTATGTTTTGCCGTCTACTTTGCAACCAACCAACGTGGTATCGGTAGTGACTCCTCTCGATTTACATCGAGCTTCCCCATATATAACACTATACGTGTTGTTGTAGGTAGGTTCTCATTCGATGAGCATGGGTCGAACGTAACAGTATCACAGTGTTCTACACTTTCTTCCTTCCTTTTTATAACCACCACCTTAGGTTCAAGGGTATATTCATTCCAATTTTTTTTTCCACTGAACCAACACTCAGGGGATGTCCCCTATAAATGCAGCGCATTGCGTTGGCGGAAGGAAAATACGGTATTGGAAGGAGGAAAGAGGGAGTAGTGTTTGTTGACTTTTGTTTTAAACTTCTGTACATCATAATTAGCTGGGAAGATATTTGCCGGAAGTCGATTCCACATACGGATAGTGCGGGCGAAGAACGAATTCATTCTGTAATGTGTGGTGCGGTCGGTTGTCAAATTTATAACAAATGGGTGAGAATTCCTGGAAAGTCGCGTATCTCTACCGAACGTTCTCACGGGCGGTATAAGATCACGAATTTCGGAGGAACAAACGCCATGAAAGTAACGATAGAACAAGGACACACAACCCACACTACGACGATGTTCAAGGGAGACAATAGAATTGGATATCCTACCATCACCTATCAACACCATCGCCCTCCTCTGGACACGGTCAAGTAGCTCCAGTGATGAAGCTGTAGCACCCGACCATATATGGGAGTTGTATTCCATCTTTGGTCTGATGTAAGTAGTGTATATATTGAGAAGATCAGGGGAGTGAAGTATTTCTTACACCGGTTTAAGAAGCCTAGACACTTGAATGCTTCTTTCGACATTTCAAATACATGTTTTGTCCAACGAACATCAGATTGAATTTTCATGCCTAGAACATCAAGAGTATCTGATTGCTCAATATCTACACCGTTCAATAAAATCGACGACACCGTTGGATCAGCGAATCGCTTGTGAGCAACAAGGAGCTCTGGGTCTTGAGTGCATTAAAATCTACTCTATTAATTTGACCCCATTCAGAAATGGCCAGTAAATCCCGGCTGAGAGACTCACCCATCAATAGCCTTTTGTCTTCAATTTCTTGACGAGTTGGTCTATGATCGAATGAGTATGAATGACAGAGGTTGCTGTCATCCGCGAATGAGTATATTGGATTCGAAGTCCGGCCCAAGAGGTCGTCGATGAAAATAAGAAAAAGGGAGGAGGAAAGGACAGAGCCCTGCGGTTAACCTATGCCTATCGGATGAAAACCCATCTACAACAACACGTATAGTGCGATCTCTGAGGAAGCTCGATATAAATCGAGAGAAGTCACTACCAACACCAAAAGCAATAAGCTTTGATATGAGTGCGCCGTGCCAAACTCTATCAAAGGCCTTGGAGATATCTAGAGCAACGACCTTACTCTCTCCAAGCTGGTGGATGGATCGATTCCACTTTTCGGATAGCAGTGTCATCAGGTCTCCCGTAGATCGATTCCTACGGAAGCCATACTGTCGATCATTAAGTAAGTCATTGGTTTCTAAATATCTCACAAGATGGTGGTTAACCATACTCTCCATAACCTTCGAGAGTGCTGAGCAAATCGCGATCGGTCGATGGTTAGCAGGGTTTAGCCTCACCTTTTTTAGGGATGGGCTGGATGTTCGCCCCGATTCAAATAAGGAAAGGCTAAAGTCGGGCGGGGCCGACTATATGATACACTCCACATTCTATCCGAGTACAATACAATTCGGCGAAAAAGTGAAAACGGGAAGGATCTTTGTATGTTTCCTAATCATAGGCTAATATGACCTGGTCCAATTTGTCAAATCGAAAAGAATATTTGTATCGGTGCTATATCGAAACATGGAATAAAGTGACTAACTTTCACAATAAGTTCTTCCAGTTCAAATATAACGTGTTATGCTCACTTTGAAGAAATTCGGTGAATATTCGTGGTTTCAAGGGCGGAAAAAGTCTATCCGGGAGCGAAAATTGTATGGGAGCTATATGTAAATCTGAACCGATCTGACCCATTTTCACCATGGGTGCTTCTAATTGAAATATAAGATATTTTGAAAGATTTGAGGAAGATCTGTTCTAATATGGAGTTTATAGAGCGGAAAAAGTGAAGTCGAGAGTGAAATTTGTGTGGGAGCTATATATAAATCTGACGATCTGACCTATTTTCACCATAGGTGTTCCTAGTTTAAATATACGATATTTTGCCAAATCTGAAGACAATCAGATACAATATGTGGTTGAGCGATATATAAATCTGAACCGATCTAACACATTTTTACCACAGGTATTTCCAGTTGAAATATAAGATGTTTTGCCAATTTTGAAGAAAATCCGTTAATGGGGAGTGAAATTCGTATGGGGGCTATAACTAAATCTGAATCGATTTTCTTCAAATTAAATAGCGTTCGTCCTTGTACCGAAAAACTTCGTTGTGCAAAGTTTCATTTGGTTCTGTCTACAATTGCTACCTGTATCGTGATTACCTGATGGGCAGGCAGACAGACGGACATTACTAAATCGATTCAAAAAGTGATTCGGTATAATTAACAATGGGTCTATCTCCCTTCCTTTTGGGCGTTACAAACAAATGCACAAAGACATAATACTCTCGTGGAGTGGAAAATGACATAGACAAAAAGAAACATAGATATGAATTTGTATAAAGAGTGATTTTTTTGAGGTTAGGATTTTCATGCATTAGTATTTGACAGATCACGTGGGTTTTCAGACATGGTGTCAAAGAGAAAGATGCTCAGTATGCTTTGACATTTCATCATGAATCGTCTTACAAACGAACAACGCTTGCAAATTATTGAATTTTATTATCAAAATGCGTGCTCTGTTAAGAAAGTTCATTGCGCGCTTCCATTTTATGGTCAGTTTAATCGACCCACTGAAGCGGCTATTCGGGCTATTGTGACTAAATTTCGCACCAAATTTACATTGTTGGACATTAAACCACCAACACGCTTACGTAGAGTGCGAACTGAAGAAAATATCGCAGCTGTATCGGCCAGTGTTAATAATGACCACCAATTTTCGATTCGTCGCCGTTCGCACCAATTGGGTCTCTGTTACTCAAAAACGTGGAAATGCCAAAATTGGACTAAGCGGATGGACCACCTAAGACGCAGCCGCGGTCAACATTTAAATGAAATTATCTTCAAAAAGTAAATGTCATGGACCAATCTAACGTTTCAAATAAAGAACCGATGAGATTTTGCAAATTTTATGCGTTTTTTTTTTTTTAAAGTTATCAAGCTCTTAAAAAATCACCCTTTATAATTTGTATATAGACCATTGTTTCATTGTCTAGAGTGAAATTACTGCAATTTTAAATAAGGTGATTGTTGACGAATCAACAAATCATACAAACATTGTTTTTGTTTTGGTCGAATTATTTAAAATAAAACCTTTTTATCATGGGGATATTTCATTACTATTTTGGGGACAAAGATGATCAAAATATTCTTTGGTTATTGACGAATACACAAATCATTCATAATTTATTTTTGTTTTGGTCGAATTCTTTGAAATAAAACAAAATTTTTTATTTTCGGGATAATTTGGAGTTTTTCATAACAATTTTGGGGACAAGGAAAAAATTCATCTGGCAAGCAGGGAAGGAAAAATTGGTACCGATCAAATGGTTGCACCTAGATTTATAAAATTCTTTGGATGTGAAGACAACAACGCATAGGAATCTTTCATATCTTTTTTTATTGTAGGGAGAATTGGGCGAAACGGGGTACAAATGGTACCAACCGAACAGCAACGGCTACAATCATGAAAGACTATGCGTCGACGCGCAAAATGAAATGATTTGCACATATTCGTACTTTTGGGGTGATAACTTTTAACAATCAAACGGTTTAGCTAGAATTATGAAATTGCAAATCTGATCAGAAGGAAACAGTTTTTCTCGAACCACTGCTGAAAATACCATTAACTTTCTGATTTTAGTTCTTTGGCGATTCTTATGCTATTTGTGCTATTAATTAATAATAATTAAATTTATTTCTTAGATTCCTTATGGTGGTTTGTCTTAAAACTTTAAATTTTTCTTATTTGTTGTCCTCAGTATATATATTTTTGAGAGCCATTTGTTGTCAGCTAACGACTTTTCAGGCATCAGGTATCAGCAAACATCAGTCCAACAAAACACAACGCTTCAAGTTGTATAGTGCCACAAAACGTTACAACCTGTTATCAGTGATGAGCGCGCTTAAGCCATATTTTGGAAATTATATCTCTTTTTTTTTTTTTTTTTTTTTATTATTATTAGTCTATAGATACAAATATCCTTACAGACTAAAAGACTAATATACATATATACACTTATGAATTACTTAATTTTTAGGTATTTAAATACAAAATAATTTTTCTTTTAATAGAGTTTTTATTTTCCGATAATTCAATGATGTGGTAGTATTTATTAAATTGAACACATAAGCGGCGGAACGGATCATTATTAGCGTAATTTGTGCGGAAGTAATCAATGTGAATCAACTGAAAATTTCTAGTCTATGAGGTCTATGAGGTATATTTATAAACATTCTGTTCATGATAAAATTTGAATCAATGTTGCCCTGTAAAACATTCATCAGGAAAGTAATGTTCAGCATAGTACGACGACTTCTCAAAGATGGTAATTTAATAAGATTAAGTCTATACTCATATGACGGCAGTGTACGGGGGTTCCACCCACGTCCACGTAGACAAAATAAGAGGAATTGTTTTTGCACAGATTCAATAATGTTACTATGAATAGTGTAAGATGGATCCCATATAACAGAACCATACTCAAGTATACAGCGAACCAAAGAGGTATATAATTGCTTAGTGACTGAAAGATCAGAAAACTCCTTACTCCAACGCTTCATAAAACCAAGAGCACTATAAGCTTTGTTTACTATCATTGAAATGTGAAGTCGAAAGTTCAGACGTTGATCTAATAAGATTCCGAGGTCCAGAAAAGTATCTACAGTATCAAGTTCTTGATCACCAAGGAAATAATTGGTTCTAGGATGTTTAACTCTAGAAAATGCTATATGTTTACATTTCAAAATATTTAGTTCCATTAAATTTACTTTACACCATTCATAAAAGCAATCAAGATCAGATTGTAGGTAATATTGCTCCAACGGGTCTTTAAACGACCGAAATATTTTCACATCATCAGCATACATTAGAATATTGGAATGTCGAATTACAGATGGAAGGTCATTAATAAATAGTGTAAATAAGACAGGGCCAAGATGACTTCCTTGTGGTACACCGGAAGACACCAAAATTTCTTTTGAAATAGCATTTCCGAATTTTACCCTTTGGATTCGACCACATAAATAGCATTTTAACCAAGATAATAATAAGTTACTAAAGCCCATATAATCTAATTTTTTCAAGAGAAGGTTATGATTAACTTTATCAAAAGCCTTACTAAAATCTGTGTAAATCGTATCCGTTTGCATTCGGCTTTTAAATCCATCATTTACAACTGTAGTAAGTTCCAATATATTCGTTATGGTTGATCGGGATCTACGAAATCCGTGTTGACAACAGGACAACAATGACGAAACTTGATGAGATAACATGTCAGTTACAATTTTCTCCAAAAGCTTTGGAATAGCGCTAAGTTTTGCAATGCCTCTATAATTCGATACGTCCATCTTGCTACCAGATTTAAACATTGGGATTATATATGATTCTTTCCAAAGAGGTGGTAAATAACCATAACATAATGATCTATTAAATATTAAGCAGAGAGGATACGAAAGAACATCAGCACAATATTTTAGTATGTTAGTGGGAATTCCATCAGGACCAGGATTAAATGTACTCTTTAATGACTTCAAATTTTCCAAGACCGTACACCTACTTATATAAGAAACATTTACTGGTGAATATTCAACGATGTTATAAGGATAAGAACTTGACTGATCAAATGTTTTATTAGAGTAAGTCGTTGAAAAAAAGTTAGCAAATATGTTACTAATTGATATATCATCATCAGCAACAATGGGGCCAAATTTCAAAGAGTTTGGAAAAGTACGTAATCGGCGTTTGGAATTTACAAATTTATAAAAAGATTTAGGATTACTTTTCAGTTGGTTTTTCATAGATATCACGTAATTATTGTATGCTCTTCTGTTCTCAGTATTGTAATTAGATCTTGCGATGGAATATTTAGAAAAGTCAGTAGAAGAACCAGTTTTTTTGTATCTTTTAAATAATTTGTTTTTCTTATTCTTGAATCTTGCCAGTTGATTAGTGTTCCAAGGTGGGCCAATATTGTCACGTTTTAATATTTTAGGAACTGATTTAGAAATACAATTATGCAATGCACTGTAGAAATTTTCTATCACAACGTCTAAAACCTTGGACGAGAGAATATCATTCATTAATCTTTAATAACTACTATACCAGTGCACTCTGGTATGACTAGAAATTTAATCATGTTTTTAATTTTTGTATAAACACAAAAATAGGGCCTATTTTCCACACATATAACCCGGCACTATGAAAATTAAAGTCGTGTTAATTTTCATACAGAAGCTCGGAATTTCGACTGTGAGAATGAGTGTCGGTTTGTAACAGACTGAAGTATATGTTTATTCTGGATTTTAGTTCTTTGGCGATTTTGTAAATTTTTCTTATTTTTTGTCCTCTGTATTGATATTTTTGCGAGCCATTAATTGTCAGCTAACGACTTTTCCTTTAAATTCTTTGCAGGTATAGCCAAAGAGCGATTCCAACAAAACACTTCGCTTCATGTTGTAGAGTGCCAGGTAATACCACAAAACGTTACAACCTGTTATCGGTGTTGAGCGCGCTTAAACCATACTTAACCCCCAGCCACACGAACATCAACAGTGCAACAAAAAATATATGTAATCATAATAAAGTGTTTTAAATTAACCTTAATATCGAAAACAATGTAATCGAATTAATTTCCATTAAGACGCAACGATTACGCCGACACCAAATTCATGAAATCTACGAAAATGTTTTGAACAACTCAATCGCCGAATGAAACAACGAATTTAAAAATACAATCGGAAATTCCTAAATCTTTACAAAAGAACGACGAAAAAATCGAATTTAATCATTTTCCAAAATTATTGATTAGGTGATTATTTAGTTGTAATAAACAAATAGTTGAGTGGAAATTCCAATGTGCATGAATTTAGTACAAAATTCAAATGGTTTCCGCAGATGCCCCTCCCCCCATCAGCGACAAAACGTGTTTATTTTATGAAAATATTTGAAAAATTGCTGCAGCCTCGAAGCGGCTAAAAATAGAATTTTTATAACGTCAATCGTGTATGGTTTCCTTTGAAAACAGAACACGAAACAAAATTAAATGATTTGAACAATCTTAAATTAACTCTGTTCGGGCTAATTGTGTAATAATCGAAAGAAATTGGCCATTGACAAGTGAACTAAATAATATTCACGATATTCATTCAGTCATCGAGCATCCGCAGCCCCATTATTATGGTCCGCATGGTCTTTAAATGTGGTTAATATGAACAAATTAAAGCGCTCTGCTGCCAGTTTATTTCGTGACGGATGTGTCAACAGGAACAACTGCAGAGAAATTTACTGTAAATAATGTAAGTAAATCATATGTCATTTTGTATAGTTTATAGTCGAAACCAAACAAGCAAAATTTTCGTGTCTTGTATCCTACACCTCAATATGTAATATTATGTGTTCATCACTATATTTGTAGTACAAACAAGTAAAAACGGCGTTAAGTTCGGCCGAGCCGAACATTATATACCCTCCACCATGGATTGCATTCCACAGAGGCTATAACATATCCTAACCAAAACAAATAAAAATATTGAAAAAATAATTGTATAAATAAAGATACATTTTTAACAAGTAAAGAAAGGCTAAAGTCGGGCGGGGCCGACTATATAATACCCTACACCACTCCCTGCGTATATACCTCGCTTTTATTACCAAACCCAGGTGTTTCATTCGAGCAATTTTATATAGTTCATATAAATTATACAGTATACTATAAATTCAGCTGTAGTCATATTTAACAAATATGGTAAATAATTGATCCAATTTTCCGGCAGAAAAATACAAATTATACAGTAGTAATAGGATGAATCGGACCGACATTTGAAGGGAGGCCTATAGCAACACTGGTTCAAAACATGGACCTATATATTTCTCATTCACGGTAGTGAATGAGACCATAATATATCATGATCCGATGTAGTTTCTAGAGCTGTATTAGAGTAGAATGGGGCCCTAATTTGGGTTACTCCAAAGTGTGGACACATGTATTTGACTTTGTATTCTTAGTTGAAATATAATATAATCTGCAAAATTTGAAAAAAAAATCGATATAAAATTTGCGTTCTTGAGGGGTAAAAATTAAAATGGGGCCATTTGTAAGGGCTCTACATTAAAAAGTGGTTCCATATAGATCACTTTCAAATCAGGTATTCTTAGTTGAAATATGACATGATATGCAAAATTGTATCGAGATCCAATGCACGATATGGATTCTGTATTAGAGTAGAATGGGGGCCCAATTTGTATGGGGGTTATACCAAAATATGGACCCATATATTTGACTTTCATAATATGTCTTCTTAGTTTAAATATAATACAAAATGCAAAACTTGATATACTTCCGATGTAAACTGTGGGTCCTAGAGGGGTAATAATAAAAATGGGGGCTACTTATAAGGGCGCTACATTAAAATTTGGGCCCATATAGATCACTTTCAAAGTATGTATCCTTAGTATGAAATATGAAAAAAATATAATCTGCAAAATTTGAAAAAATTCCGATGTAAAATGTGGGTCCTAGAGAGGTAATATATCAAACGGGGCCCACTTGTAAGGGCGCTACATTAAAAAGTGGACCTTTATAGATCGCTTTCAAAGTAGGTATTCCCAATTGAAATACAACATGCAAAATGTTATCAAGATCCAATGTAAGATGTGGGTTATAGAGCGATAATAGTGTAAACTGGGGGCCCATTTGCATGGGGGCTATACCAAAACATTGACCTATATATCTGGCTTTCAAAATACGTCTTTCTAGTATAAATGTAACATTGTGTGGAAAATTTGATCAAAATCCGATGTAAAATGTGCATTTTAGAGCAGTAATATTGTAAATCGGAGGTACATTTGTATGTGGGCTATATCAAACCATGGACCCAGGTGGTCCACTTTCCCGTGAGCTGTTTCTAGTTCAAATAAAAGAAATTTGGTTATGATCCCATGTAAAATGTGTATTCTAGAGCAGTAATAGTGTAAATTATAGGGATATTTGTCTGGATGCTATATCTAAATCTGAACCGATTTTCTCCAAATTCAATACAAATTGTCCTTGGCCAAAAAAGTAACTCCTGCCAAATTTCATTACAATCGGACCACAATTGCGACCTGTAGATTGCGAACAAGCTTAGACGGCCAGAAGACGGACGGACGGACAGACAGACATCGTTAAATCGATTCAGCTGGTGATTCTAAGTCGATCCGTATACTTTAAGTTGTTGGGTCTAGCTCAATTATTTCTTGGTGTTACAAACATTTGGCGCGAAACTAACTTATAATACCCTAGTCCACGAAGTGGTGTAGGGTATAATTATTTGAAATAACGCTTATAAGGCAAGGCTACCATTATGTTTATGTATCGATATAATACTTCGAGTCAATTCAAAAAGTAAATATAAGGCAGCAAAAAAGCTTAAATGCCGTAAATATTGGGAGATAGTGTGCACAGTGCAATATAACCTAACTTCACGATTCAACCAATTTTTGCCGTAAAAGTAAAAAAGGGGAATGTATACACCAAATTCCATGATTCTAGCTACGGCCATTTCATTGGTACCTTTTTATCCCATTTTCCCACTTTACCCCTTTAAAATGGTGACTTTATAAAATCTCTTTCACGTATCGACGCAATTAAAGGGATGTACACACCAAATGTAATCATTCTAGCTGTAGCCGTTTAATTGGTACCATTTTTATCCCTCTGTCCCCATTGTATCCATTGAAAGTACGAATTTGGAAAAATCTTTTTATTTTTCGTGTCTACGCAGTCGAAGGAATGTATAGTAGAATTTCATGACTCTACCAGCTGTCATTTGGGTGGTACAATTTTTATCCCCTTTTTCCATTTTAACCCCAAAATTACGAATTTTGAGAAATCCCTTTATTTTACCTGTTTACGCAATCAGATGAATGTATACACCGAATTTCATTATTTTAGGTGCATCCGTTTGGTAGGTACCATTTTTACCATCCCCCCATTCCCACTTTACCCCTTAAAAGTACGGATTTGGAAAAAATATTTTTATATTATGTATCTACTCAATTAGAGCAATTTACACTCTGTTTCTAGCCATTGCCGTTTGGTAGGTACCATTTTCATCTCTATTTTGCCCCATTTCGCCCACTTCGAATACGAATCCCATTATTTGACACCGGTGTAAATGCCAAATCAGAGAGAAGAATATGTGCTAAAACTACTTTAAATTTCAAACATCTATCTGTATTGGTTTAACTCTTAAGCAAGTAAGGAAAGGTTAAAGTCGGGCGGGCCGCCTATATGATACACTCCAGTTTCTCTCCGAATACAATTCAATTTGATAAAAAAAGTGAAAACGGGAAGGATTTTTGTATGTTCTTAATCATGGGCTAATATGACCTGACCCAATTTGTCAAATCGAGAAGAATATTTGTATCGGGGCTATATCCAAACATGGCATGAAGTGACCCACTTTCACATAGGTTCTTCCAGTTCAAGTACAAGGTGTTAAGCTCTATTTGAAGAAATTCGGTGAAAATACGTGGTTTCTGGGGCGCACAGTGGTTAAGAATCAAAATACATCGGCCAAAATTCAATAATATTTGTTCTAGTAGACATTTTTGAGTTCTGTAAAAAAACAAAATTAGACAAGGATCCAAGGATTATTTTGAGATATTAACATTCAAAATCGGGAGATCCGATATATTTTAGAAGTCGGTCCAAAGTTGACTACTTTTCGTATTTTTCGATTTTAAAGAAAAGTAATTTTTTTATTTTTTTTTTGTTTTTAGGTTTTTTTTTAACATATTTTTACGATTTGTTCATAATGCGAAGGAAAAAATTTATTTTTTTTTGTATTACAGATTTATACGTTTTTCAGATTTTGAAAATTAAAAAAAAACGTAATTTCTTTTTGTGACTTTGTCGAAGTGTTTATCACACACTTTAAGAGATTTTGCACTGAAATATTTTTATTAGAAATTGTGGTTTCTTAGCTTTATTATGACTTGTTTGTGCCAAATATAGTATATTTGTAATGGATATTGTAAAAATATCCTTTTTGAACAAATGTTTGACTTTGGATCAACACAATCTTTTTTCCTACATATTTAGACAGGTTGAAGGGTTCCCCGTTTTTGTTTACTTTTGGCTGCACGAAATTGCACCCTTCAGATTTTTTAGTTCAAAAACGCAATTTAATCATTTTCGTCTCATTAAATTCTGAAAAGTAGGTACGCAAATAAAAAGGTGGGTAAATTTCCTTTCTCCTCATGCAAATTGCCGGAAATATGACCAAAAAAATCAAAATAATGCCTGATTTAGCAGACATATAGTGTAAAAAGTCCGATTTTTAGTTCCAAAACGCAATTTACTCATTTTCTTCTCATTATTCTCTAAAAAGTAGGTACGTATATAGAAATATGAGTAAATTTCCTTTATCCTCATTTCCTTTTATAACAATCGGAGTTAATTTGCGGGAGATATGCCCAAAAAGTTATGCAGTTTTCATGCAGTAATTCGATTTGTCTGCTAATTTTGTTTTTTTTTTTTTTGGGCATATCTCCCGCAAATTAACTCCGATTGTTATAAAATTTAGTCTAGAACAAAAGTTATGGAATTTTGGCCGATGGATTTTGATTCTGAACCACTGTGGGGCGGAAAAGTTAAGCCGAGAGCGAAATCTATTCTTGTCAAATCTTTGAGATGAAAAAATGAATGACCGAATTATAAAACAAAATATAAAAAATAATTAATTTTGGCAGAATATAGTTGTTTCGATCTCTTGGAGAAATTTAATTGACGCCGTGCAATCGAAAATAAATTGTTCGTTATTTCATGTTCATATTACTTGTTCAAAAAATGTTTTCCCGGTTTTTCGAAAATGATCTGGAATGGATTGATTTTTACGAAATTATTTGCACATAAATTATGCAGATGATATCAACCAACGCTCAGGACTTGTAAATGGTTTATATGATTTTGATGACATTTAACACGGTCATAGTTAACGTGCCCCAAAAAATCACATCTTTTGGGGATTAATTTTCACCGTTTAATTTTTGCGATATGTTTAAGGGGTAAAATTAAAATGGTAAAATTAAAATCAGGTTTCATATTGATATTATCGTGGTCAGTAATATATACGTTCCAATTTTCAGCCTTCTAGCTAAAAAAAAACTTTTGCCACTCCCCAACCGCCCACGAAACGAAAATTCAAAATCCGGCATCATATTTATCTTTCTCGTTGCCAGTAATATATACGTTCCAATTTTTAGCCTTCTAGCTTAAAAAACACTATTGCCACGCCCAATAAACGAAAATATAAAATTTCGGTATCATATTTATCATTCTCGTGGTCAGTAATATACATGTACCAATTTTCAGTCTTCTAGCTTCCAAAAATGTTTTTGCCACGCCCACTTAGCCCACAAAACGAAAATCCAAATTTCGACATCAAATTGATCTTTCTCGTGATCATTAATATATATGTACCAATTTTCAGCCTTCTAGCTCTCAAAAACACTATTGCCACGTACCACTGCTCACCAAACGAAAATTCAAAATCCAGCATCATATTTATCTTTCTCGTGGTCAGTAATATATATGTACCAATTTTCAGCCTTCTAGCTCAAAGAAACAATATTGACACGCTCACTCCGCCCACAAAATTAAAGTCCAAATTTCGGCATCATATTTATCATTCTCGTGGTCAGTAATATATATGTATCAATTTTCAGCCTTCTAGCTAAAAAACGCATTTGCCACGCTCCACTGCCCACCAAAGGAAAATTCAAAATCCAGCATCATGTTTATCTTTCTCGTGGTCAGTAATATCTATGTACCAATTTTCAGTCTTCTAGCTCTCAAAAACACTTTTGCCACGCCCCAAAGCCCACGAAAAGAAATTCCAAATTTCGAAATCAAATTGATCTTTCTCGTGGTCAGTAATATATACATTCCAATTTTCAGCCTTCTAGCTCAAAGAACAATATTGCCACGCCCAACCCGCCCACAAATAGCAAATCCAAATTTCGGCATCAATTTGATCTTTATCGTGGTCAGTAATATATATGTACCAAATTTCAGCCTATCACCGCTCAAAAACACTTTTGCCACCCCCACTCCGCCCACAAAACGAAAATCCACATTTCGGCATCATATTTATCATTCTCGTGGTCAGTAATATATATGCTCCAATTTTCAGCCTTCTAGCTCTCAAAAACACTTTTGCCTCGCCTCCAAATTTCAGCATCATATTTATTATTCTCGTGGTCAGTAATATATACGTTCCAATTTTCAGCCTTCTAGCTTAAAAAACACTATTGCCACGCCTTGACGCCCACGAAACGAAAATCCAAATTTCGGCATAAAATTGATCTTTATCGTGGTCAGTAATATATATGTACCAATTTTCAGCCTACTACCTCTCAAAAAACACTATTGCCACGCCACCTCCGCCCACAAAACGAAAATCCAAATTTCGGCATCATATTTATCATTCTCGTGGTCAGTAATATATATGTACCAATTTTCAGCCTTCTAGCTCTCAAAAACAGCCACGCCCACTCCGCCCACAAAATGAAAGTCCAAATTTCGGCATCATATTTATCATTCTCGTTGTCAGTAATATATATGTACCAATTTTCAGCCTCCTAGCTCTCAAAAACACTTTTGCCACACCCCAACGCCCACGAAACGAAAATCCAAATTTCTGCATCAATTTTATCTTTATCGTGGTGAGTAATATATATGTACCAATATTCAGCCTACTACCTCTCAAAAACACTTTTGCCACGCCCACTCCGCCCACAGAGCAAATTTTTAAAAATTCTATAGCCTATAGTTCCTTCCAGACCTGCATCTATCTGTACTGAAAATTTCAACAACATCGGTTCAGCCGTTTACACGTGATTGCGGAACAAACAAACAGACAGACAGACAGACTTACACTAAGGTTTTATAATATTAATAGGGATTAATAGGGATAGGGATAATAAAAAACTTCCTTTTTCCCTGATCTTGATTTAGTATTAATAATATATCTTCTCAATAATATCACCCAAAATTAAAGTCGAGGGAACCTTTTAACCTTCTCACATCAAAGAACATAATATGTCCCTACTCACGAATTAAACGTTTAATTCGTTTATTTGCATAAGTATACAAGTTAAAGGCCACGAAGCACAATCTGTATATGGCACCACTTAGCCACTTTTAACCAATTGTGGTATATTTTACTGCTGCAGCACGCAGCCATGTCGTTTTCCATTAAGCATTTTCCAAGCAATCAGTCAATTTGGCGCTGAAAATTGAGCTCCACCTTTTTGCGGTCGGAACGTTAACGTTTACAGATTTGTTGTTTCTGGTCACTGTTTTTGTTGCTGGTGTTTTTGGTGGTAGTGCTCTTGGTGTTGGCTTAAAACTGTCAAAATAGCTGTAGAATTTTTGTTGTTGATTGAGTGCGTCCGAGCATAAGTAAGCGTAGTTGTAGTGGAATGAAATATGCCTTCAAGTTTTTGTTTATTTTTCAATTCTGTTAAATTTATTTATCGTGTTTGATATGCGCGTTTGTTGTGGAAATTGCTGTTCTGCGCTTTGTTATTAAATTAATACATGGGCGATTGGTTTATAGCAACGCCAAAGGGCCTAACCCAGAAATGTTATATATTGAGGAAATCCATGTTAAGTCAATGCGAAAATTTCCGATTTTGATAGAAACTACTGAGCGTGTAATAATATTATTTATACAAAGTTTAAAAACTGTTGTAGCAAACCTACTACTTTGAAATTTTGCATAGAGGGTTTGCGGAAGAGTTGTTAGTTTTTACAGGATAAAAAATACAATTTTAAAAAATTGATATTCAAAAAATAGCTTTTTTTCTGAAAAATCTATGTTTATTTTTTCGTTTTAAATAGTTACATCGTGCTGAACACATACTGAAAATTACAGAGTGTATATGGGGCATTCTACGACAAATCGGACAGCTGAAAAAAATATTTTTGATTTCCGACATTTTTTAAATTTTTTAGTACCCATTAAAAAACACCTCCTGATATACTTTGAGTTTAAAAGATACAGCTTTTTTAAAAAATCGTTAAATATCATTTCTTTTTTCAATCTCTTGCTCATAACTTCTTCAATAATGGTCCGAATTAGCTATTCTTTTTTAATACTCTTTATGCTTGAACTTTTCAGAAAAAATATTCACAATGTTTTTCTATACAACTTTTTATTTTTTAAATTCAAACTTTATTTGTTTAATTGTTTGTACTTTTCGATTTTCTCAAAAAAAAAACAAGTAAGGAAAGGCTAAAGTCGGACTGGGCCGACTATTTGATACACTCCACTTTCTATTCGAATACAATTCAATTCGGTAAAAACTGAAAACGGGAAGGATTTTTTATGTTTCCTAATCATAGGCTAATATGAGGTTGTCCAATTGGTCAAATCGAGAAGAATATCTGTATCGGGGCTATATCCAAACATAGAATGAAGTGACTAACTTTCACAATAAGTTTTTTTTAAGTTCAAGTAAACGTGTTATGCTCATTTTGAAGAAATTCCGTGAAAATACGTGATTTCTGCGGCGGAAAAAGCGAAATGGGAGCTATATGTAAATCTGAACCGATCTGACCCATTTTCACCATGGGTGTTTCTAGTTGAAATATAAGATATTTTGCAAGATTTGAAGAACATCTGTTAAAATTATGTGGTTGCTAGACCAAAAAAAGTCAAATCGAGAGCGAAATTTGAATGGGAACTATATACAAATCTGAACCGATCGGACATATATTCACCATGAATGTTTCCAGTTGAAATATAAGATTTTTTGCCAAATTTGAAGAAGATCTGTAAAAATATGTGGTTGCTAGACCAGAAAAAGTCAAATCGAGAGCGAAATTTGAATGGGAACTACACAGAAATCTGACCTATTTTCACCATAGGTGTTCCCAGTTTAAATATAAGATGTTTTGCCAAATCTGAAGACAATCTGATACAATATGTGGTTTCAAGAGCGGAAAAAGTCAAATAGGGAGCGAAATTTGTATGGGAGCTATATATAAATCTGAACCGATCTAACACACTTTCACCACAGGTGTTTATAGTTGAAATATAAGCTGTTTTGCCAATTTTGAAGAAAATCTGTTATAATATGTGGTATCTAAAGTGAAAAGATTCAAATCGGGAGTGAAATTCGCATGGGGGCTATATCTAAATCTGAACCGATTTTTATACCCTACACCACTTCGTGGACTGGGGTATTATAAGTTAGTTTCGCTCCAAATGTTTGTAACACCAAGAAATAATTGAGCTAGACCCACCTTTAAGTATACGGATCGGCTTAGAATCACCAGCTGAATCGATTTAACGATGCCTGTCTGTCCGTCCGTCTGTCCGTTTGCTGTCCATCTAAGCTTGTTCGCACTCTACAGGTCGCAATTGTTGCCCGATTAACATGAAATTTGGCAGAAGTTACTTTTTTGGACAAGGACGATCGGTATTGAATTTGGAGGAAATCGGTTCAGATTTAGATATAGCCCCCATACAAATGTCGCTCCCGATTTGACTTTTTCCGCTCTAAAATTCACATTTTGTACCCGATTTTCTTTAAAATTGGCACAACATTTTATAATCGAACTAGAAACACATATGCTGAAAGTGGGTAAGATCGGTTCAGATTTAGATATAGCCCCCATACAAATGTCGCTCCCGATTTGACTTTTTCCGCCCTAAAATCAACATATTGTTCCCGATTTTCTTTAAAATTGGCACAACATTTTATAATCGAACTAGAAACACATATGCTGAAAGTGGGTAAGATCGGTTCAGATTTAGATATAGCCCCCATACAAATGTCGGTCCCAATATGACTTTTTCCGCTCTAAAATCCACATACTGTACCCGATTTTCTTTAAAAGTGGCACAACATTTTATAATCGAACTAGAAACACATATGCTGAAAGTGGGTAAGATCGGTTCAGATTTAGATATAGCCCCCATACAAATGTCGGTCCCAATATGACTTTTTCCGCTCTAAAATCCACATACTGTACCCGATTTTCTTTAAAAGTGGCACAACATTTTATAATCGAACTAGAAACACATATGCTGAAAGTGGGTAAGATCGGTTCAGATTTAGAAATAGCTCCAATACAAATGTCGCTCCCGAATGTTTAACCCATTTTGGCCAAACTTTGCATATTATATTTCACCAATAAACATACATGGTGAAAGCGGGTCACATCGTTACAGGTATCAATATACTCCCATACAAATGTCCTTTCCGATTTAACATTTTTTGCCAAACACATACATTTACATGATTCAAAAATCCTCCCCGATTTACCGAATTGAATTGTAATGAGATAGAAAGTGTGCTGTATCATATAGTGGCTCCGTCCGTCTTTAGCCTGGTATAACCCAAATGGGGCCCTATTCTGCTCAATTACAGCTCTAGAAACCTCATCTTACATCGGATCTTCATCAAATTTTGCAGATCATTATATGTTTCAACTAGGAATACCTACCGTGAATGAGAAATATATAGGCGCATGTTTTGGCACAGGCTTCAAGTGTTGTTATAGGCCTTCATAGGTCCCTCCGATTCATCCTATTACCGCTGTGTAATCTGTATTTATCATTCGATGTTGATCAATTTTTCCAGATCATGTTATATTTACTTTACTCGGAATATCTGCTGGCAAATTGGATGAATTACTTTATTATTTACCATACTCATTAAATTTGACTAAAGATGAATTTAAAGTATACTGTATAATTTATATGAACTACATTAAATTGCTCTCATGAAATACCTGGGTTTAGTAATCAAAGCGAGGTATATACGCAGGGAGTTGTGTAGGGTATTATAGTCGGCCCTGCCCGACTTTAGCCTTTCCTTACCTGTCTTCAAATTAAATAGCGTTCGTCCTTGTCCCGAAAAACTTCGTTGTGCAAAGTTTCATTTGGTTCTGGCTACAATTGCGACCTGTATCGTGAATACAAGAATAGATGGACAGGCAGACAGACGGACATTGCTAAATCGATTCAAAAAGTGATTCTTAGTCGATTGGTATAATTAACAATGCGTCTATCTCCCTTCCTTTTAAGTGTCACAAACAAATGCACAAAGACATAATACTCTCGTGGAGTGTATAAAAATATTTAAACATGTATTTATTCTCTAAATTTTGAGCCTTGAAAGAAAGTGGGCCTATAATAATTATTATGTTTTTTAATTTTTTGAATATTTGGAAAAAACGAATTCTCTATTCTCCACTGTATGCTTTATCTCTTCAGCTATTTTGAGATGATATTTACAAATTCTTATCTCTGACATAAATTACTATATCGTTTTTGGTTTATTAATACTCAATAATAAATAAGGATTTCCATTTATTTATGTATATTTATTTAATTTTGTGGCAGGTTCTAGTTTAGCAGCTTTAACTCATGGTCAAACAGAGCCTTCGTCAAATTTCAAAAATTTCGTGAACATTTACTATTACAAAATAGCATACAGTGGAGATTAGAGAATTCGTTCTAAAAAATTTTCAAAAAATTAAACAATTATTATAGGCCCACTTTCAACCAAGCGGCTGTGGCCATTTGGTTAGTACTATTCGAAATACTCTTTATTTTATGTGTCTACGCAATTAGAAGGATGTACACATCGAATTTCATCATTCTAACTGTAGTCCTTTCGTTTTACTTATTTTATCCTTCTGTACCCATCGCATCCCTTGAAAGTAAAAATTTGAAAAAAAAAACTTTTTATTTTTCATGTCTACGCAGTCAGAGAAATGTATACTCCGAAATTCATGAGGTAATTTGGTTTGTACGAATTTCGAAAAATCCATTTATTTTACGTGTCTACGCAATCAGGGGAATGTATATATCGAATTTCGTTAATCTAGGTGCAGCCATTTTTATCCCTCTATTCTCAGTTTACCCCTTAAAAGTACGAATTTGGAAAAAATGCATTTATAAAGAGTGATTTTTTGAGGTTAGGATTTTCATGCATTAGTATTTGACAGATCACGTGGGATTTCAGACATGGTGTCAAAGAGAAAGATGCTCAGTATGCTTTGACATTTCATCATGAATCGTCTTACAAACGAACAACGCTTGCAAATTATTGAATTTTATTATCAAAATGCGTGCTCTGTTAAGAAAGTTCATTGCGCGCTTCCATTTTATGGTCAGTTTAATCGACCCACTGAAGCGGCTATTCGGGCTATTGTGACTAAATTTCGCACCAAATTTACATTGTTGGACATTAAACCACCAACACGCTTACGTAGAGTGCGAACTGAAGAAAATATCGCAGCTGTATCGGCCAGTGTTAATGATGACCAC
This sequence comes from Polietes domitor, assembly GCA_947397865.1. NCBI lineage: Eukaryota > Metazoa > Arthropoda > Insecta > Diptera > Muscidae > Polietes > Polietes domitor. The sequence goes on along the minus strand of OX377618.1, from coordinate 24,160,604 downwards.
CAATTTTCGATTCGTCGCCGTTCGCACCAATTGGATCTCTGTTACTCAAAAACGTGGAAATGCCAAAATTTGACTAAGCGGATGGACCACCTAAGACTCAGCCGCGGTCAACATTTAAATGAAATTATCTTCAAAAAGTAAATGTCATGGACCAATCTAACGTTTCAAATAAAGAACCGATGAGATTTTGCAAATTTTATGCGTTTTTTTTAAAAAAAAGTTATCAAGCTCTTAAAAAATCACCCTTTATTATGTATCTACTCAATTAGAGGAATGTACACACGGAATTTTGTGTTTCTAGCTGTTGTAGTTTAATAAGTACCATTTTTATCCCTTTTTACCCCATTTCACCCCTACACCCCTATGGTGTACGTAAGTAAGGAAAATATGACAGACATATGGAAAAAAATATGCTTAAATACTCTAAAATATTAGGCGTTATTATGAGTATTTTCAGTCCTAGCAAGGGAAAATTTTTTTCCTTTGGACCGCTTTCGCCCAGTTTCAATCCCAACCGATCTGCGACTGAAGGACACATTTATGGAAAATTTGGACGTCCTAGCTCCTTTCGTTTAGATGCTAGCGTGATTTCAACAGACGGATATAGCTAAAATCTGAATCGTCTTAGAATTTTATGACGATCAAATATATATATATATATATATATATTAGACCGGTCCTTATTTATATGGACAAATTTATTTTCTCGAATATATGTTACGGCAAGCGCTAAAAATATTCGTTTTAGTCCCAAAGAGCATAAAAAAAAATTGACAACGATTGGATAATTTTTAGCCGTGCCCCAAGCACCTTTTTGTTTTTATTATGAGAAATAAGGCAAAAATATATATATTTTTTATTTTATTTACATTTATTTGAAAATTAAGAATAAACTTAAATATTTTTATTAATTTCATACTCATAGTAACATTAATATTATTTTAATTTAATAGTGAAGTCTTTTTAAAAGTGGGATAATTCATGTTATATTCTTTAACCACCTGAAAAAGGAATTGTTTCTCCTCTTCGTTGTGGGTTAATTTATTATTATAATCTGTAATGAATTTGGCGCCTCTTTCAGCTGCATCATTCACTACAGATAGGTTTTTACAAATTTGTGATCCGTGAGCGTAGTCAAATCTTTCATTCCAATCCGATGGATCGACTTGCAAAAATTCTTTTGAAATTTCTAAACGATCAAAGAATGCGTGTGTATTGGAATTTACAAAATCGCTTAAATCTTTTTGCGCAAATGTGCCGATATTTGTTGGATTAGTTATTATTCGCTTGCATTTTTCTGTATTTGCTTCAACATTAATTGCCTGAACCATTTTTTTTTAATTCCAACACTTACATTAGGATCGAAGAATGAAAGACCGACTGCTTCTTCCGACAAATACCACAAATGATTGCTGATTTTTTGTAGCAAAGCAAGAGCTATATCCCTTTCAGGATAAGCCATAATATTTTTAATTAAATTTAAGTCTTGATTTGGTGCTTCAATTGCTTTAGTGCATCCAAACCAGGCTTTTACATAAATACGAACTACGAACAGACAGACACTACGTATACCGCTTAACTCTTGGTTGGTCATATTGAATTCATTACGAAACAAATACATTTTAAGTGCATAAATACATTTTGACATCCATCGAGCATGAGAAGTTGCACCAGGTATACGAAAGGTGTTAAAATTCGGCACCGTACCACCAAGAAAAGTGACAACTAATTGCAATAATTCTTTGTAGTCGCGTCTGCTATGAGCTTGTTTTAAGTTATCTAGACAGTAATTTAAAATTGTTCCACGTTCTTCAGCAGTCAATACTGTAATAATGTGTTCATCTTCTAAACAACTCTTGTAATTTAATTTGTCAATATTAATCCAGTATTTGCTAAAGCGATTAAAAATTAGCACTTCTGGACCGGCTGTAGTAGCCACTCTAATTTCAAACACTTTACGGATCAACAACTCGTAAATATGGTGTCTGCAGGGAAAATATAATAAATCGCGACCTAGTTTTCCTTCAAGCAGAGCAGCAGCACCGCTTTGAACTCCTGTATTATGAGCAGTTGTGTCGAAGCAGATTATTTGAACTAGATCAAGCATTTCATATTCATTTATTGAATTAAACACGGCATCTGATATTTCTTTTCCACTCGAAGATTTTAACTTTGGAATAAGTAGTTTATCGATACCTTGACATGAGACTATGATTGGCAAGCGGTCAACTTTTTCCCTGCCACTAATTTCTGGTAACATTGTACCATCCCAGTGCAAAACAAAACTACGTGGAATCTGGAAATAAAAACTCAAGTTTCTTAATTTATACTCAAAACATAAAAAAGAAGCATAGGGAAAACCCACATTACAGTACTTACATCAAAGTTTGCTGCAATGTTTTGTGCTGTTGTTGCACGATGCTTCTGACGCATTCGACGAATTGATGATCTATTTAGTATAAGATCTTCGATATCATAGCCCAACGCGTCAGCAGTTGCGCTTAGGATATGAACTGCAGCACCATCAGTGGTTTTCCACTTATCCAAAGTTGAAAGCAGTCTTGGTGTAAAAAAAATTGTTTTACCTCTGGAGATACCTGATGTACCTGGATTTGGATTTGATACAGATGTTGATGCTGCAACTTCAATATCGTTTTCGTCGTCAATGTCAATCATACCTGTTTTACAACAATAATTCTGATTTGCTTAAAAGATAGAATATTTAATTGTATACCTCTTTGAATCTGTTGTTCATATAACTCTTTTCGTTCATCTTCTTTTATTCGACGCTGGTTTTCTTGTTCTTTCTGGACTGCCTTTCGCTTTTCTTTCTGCATTACAATTTTATCCGTTCCTAGCATACAACCTGGTCTTCCTTTTTCTCGTTGCTTTTTTAAGAACTCTTTGTCTTCTTGTATTTTAATTAATTCAAACGCGTTTGCATGTGCGATATCGAATAAATCATCTAATTTATCTTGAAATTCAGTTTCTTTCCTGTTTTGACATTCTGTTTTTCGACCATGATGCTTTGTAATATCTCTCCACTTGTTGTATAATTTTTCCAGCTTCTCAATGCAGTGTTTTTCATGGTTTGTTGGAATTCGTGCTTTTTGCCAAAACGTGCTGACCTCAGCAACAACTAATCTAGAACTTTCTCTTAAATTTAAGCCAACTATTCTTAAATTATAAAATAAAACTTGTAGCACTGGTTTTCTTCCTGGTAATTTAGCTCCAGTAATTTTGGTGGTCCATTACGCCAATTAACATAATGTCATCATCCGATCGAAGTCTTTTGGTTGTCATCGCTTTAGATTTTTAATTTTAAAATGTATTTGTTCGTTTTGGATTTTCTATGAATTTAAAAAATAAAAAATATTAATATTTTAGGCAAAAAATATTTATTTTCTTCATACATTTATTTTTACCGGCTAAACTGTTGATTATATAGAAAAACGCTATATATACACATTTTAAAGGAATTCTAATTCTTAATTATTTTTCAATTTATTTAAACAAAATCGGACTAGTGGTTCTCGAGTTATGTCAAAAAAAGAGCACCAAAGGTGATAAATTCCCCTATATGATAGTAACTAACTTTAATGACAAACAATTGTTGGCGGGGGCACGCCTAAAAATTGTCCAATCAAGCTCAAATTTTTTTTGTGTATTTTTAGGTTCAAATAGAGTAGTTTTAGCGCTTGCCGTCAAACGAATTAAAAAAAAAGATATATATATATATATATATATATATATATATATTTCAAGGTGTTACAAACGGAATGACAAAGTTAGTATACCACCATCCTGGAGGTGGAGGGTATAAAAAGCAAATAATTATGATCCTCTTAAACAACTTAACCTGAAATGTTAGCAAGCATAAGTTCTGCAGCAAAATTGAATTTTTGTTATTTATGTCCGTTTGTCATTCAGCTGACGGTATGTGTGGATGCGATGCTGTTATCGCTTCTGTAACTGTGTTTGATGTCGCTACGTTTGTCGTTGTCGCTTCGAATTCGATTCGATTTCTGCGGGGCGTGTTTCTTAGATATCAATTTAATTGTAAATTATTTTCATTTTAACAAATCGCCTAAAGATTAGGCGGCCTTTGAACATGTTTCGCGATGATTTTTTTTGATTTGTGGTTGTTGTTGGTGGATAAGCAATTTGTGTGTAGCGAGCGCACAGTTCAAATTGGTGCGTGATTTATGTGGTGGGGTCTTTGCTGTCAAAGATTAAAGATTTAATGTTTTATTGGAAAATTTAAATTAAAAAATTCAACAAATATCATAAATACACCTTCTGCCGGACTCCCAAAATTTCCTACTTCATTGTTTTTATTATTTAAAAAGACAAATGGCCATGATTCCAATCCCACAATTTTTAAATATTCGTTTGTTTGTCCTTGCTGACATTTGAGTTCCTCTTACATACTCCTTTCTTCCATTAGTACGTTTTCCCACATGCTCGTCATTTGCTTGTGGAGAAAAGTTTATCAATATCCTCTGCTTGCTTATGCTCAATCTGCTTCCATTATTTACATAATCAAATGTTGTTTAAATATTTTCCAATGATTTATGACGACTTCTCACAAAACGTTTCGACTTAAACACGGCACACAAAATATTAAACAAATTTCTTGAAATTATTGGCAGTCATTCATGCCATTAAGTAAATTGAGCTGTAAATCACAGTCTAGTGGCGAAAATGTTTAACACAGTCAAGTTGGCATTAAACTTTTCATTGATCCATTCGAATCATTCATCATCATCGTCTTCGTCATCGGCGAAATCTGTTGATTTTGTGATTTTGAAATATTTAATACCTCCACCATATACCGCGCACCATCCACAGATATGATATGTGATGGCTCATTGACACAAATATTTCTGAAATAAATCTCAAAATGCAATTGGTAAATAAATCAATTTTCGAAATAATCATATGTACACATGTGTGTACATATCTGAGATGTATACAGTCAAATTTTATTGGCTTTTGGTTGTATAATGTAAAATAAACTAAATTTGCATAAATCTACTTGAAATTGATAGAAACACTTAGACTAACCTCTTGAAAGCCTAACACTTTTCCATTCCCGCTTTACGACTCCCACGACTAATGTAAAGTGTGGAGTGTGGCATGAACATTTTATGGTTTTCGACAATGGCACAGGGAAATAAGTGAGGAAAGGCTAAAGTTGGGCGGGACCGACTATATGATACCCTACACCATGCATATATACCCGCTCTTGATTGCTAAACCCAGGTGTTTTATGGGGTCGATTTTATTTAGTTCATATAAATTATAGAGCATATGACAGAATTGATGAAATTCTTTTGCATGTGATTGGACTATACACAAACAAAATCGGTGTGATAATATCTCATTGTAACTGCACCTAGGAAAAAATATGACCATTATTTTCATCAAGATTGGCTGTAACAAGATTAATCTACAGTGTTCTGCAAACAAATCAGAAATTGATAATGAGAGGTGGCGATATCTTTGCGTGATGCTCCACTTTTGCTGTAAGTGTTCCTACCCCAAATATATCGTGATGTAGAAAATACTTATAAAATCATATCGGATTGGATCTACAGGGACCCATGGCCCACTTCATCAGTAAGTGTTCCTATGTGAAATAATCCATGATCTAAAAAAATAAAATCCCGATCCATGGAAATACGAACCCAGCAAAAAACAATTAAGGAAAGACTAAAGTCGGGCGGGGCCGACTATATGATACACTCCACTTTCTATCCGAATACAATTCGGTAAAAATGTGAAAACGGGAAGGATTTTTGTATGTTTCCTAATCATAGGCTGATATGACCTGACCTAATTTGTCAAATCGAGAAGAATATTTGTATCGGGGCTATATCCAAAGTGACCCACTTTCACAATAGGTTCTTCCAGTTCAAGTATAACGTGTTATGATCAATTTGGAGAAATTTGGTGAAAATACGAAATAATGAAAATTCAAGCCGTAAGCGACATTTGTATGGAAGCTATATATAAATATGAACGGATCTGACCAATTTTCACTATGGGTGTTTCTAGTTGAAATATAAGATATTTTGCAAGATTTGAAGGAGATCTTTTAAAATATGTGATTTATAGAAAATCGGTAGTGAAATTTGTGTGGGAGCCATATATAAATCTGAACCGATCTGACACATTTTCACCACAGGTGTTTCTACTTGAAATATAAGATGTTTTGCCAATTTTGAAGAAAATCTGTCGAAATGTGTGGTATCTAGGGGGCTATATCTAAATCTGAACCGATTTCCTGCAAATTAAATAGCGTTCGTACTTATCCCGAAACACTTTGTTGTGCAAAGTTTCATTTTGTTCTGACTACAATTGCGACCTGTATCGTGATTACAATAATAGATGGCCAGACAGATAGACGGACGGACATTGCTAAATCGATTCAAAAAGTGATTCTAAGTCGATCGGTATTATTTCTCTCTCTTCCTTTTATGTGTTAAAAACAAATGCACAAACACATAAGACTCTCGTGGAGTGTATAAATAGCATCCAAAGAAGTGAAAAAGATGTTCATATTGTGATTCGGAAGTGGTTAAAAACGGATCTTCACCAATAAATTTTACACGGGGTTGTCATAGCATCTAAACGAAAGGAGCTAGGACGTCCAAATTTTCCATAAATGCGTCGTATAATCGTAGATCGGTTGGGATTGGAACGGGGCGAAATCGGCCCAAAGGGAAAAATTTTTCCCTCACAAGGACTAAAAATACCCATAATAACCCCCAATATTTTAGAGTATTTAAGCATATTTATACACTCCACGAGAGTATTATGTCTTTGTGCATTTGTTTGTAACACCCAAAAGGAAACGTGATGGACCCATTGTTAATTATACCGATCGACTTAGAATCACTTTTTGAATCGAATTAGCAATGTCCGTCTGTCTGTCCGTCCATCTATTCTTGTAATCACGATACAGGTCGCAATTGTAGACAGAACCAAATGACACTTTGCACAACGAAGTTTTTCGCGACAAGGACGAACGCTATTTAATTTGAAGAAAATCGGTTCAGATTTAGATATAGCCCCCATACGAATTTCACTCCTGATTTGACTCTTTTCACTCTAGATACCACATATTACAACAGATTTTCTTTAAAATTGTCAAAACATCTTATATTTCAACTAGAAACACCCGTGGTAAAAATGTGTTAGATCGGTTCAGATTTATATATAGCTCCCATACAAATTTCGCTCCCGATTTGACTTTTTCCGCTCTAGACACCACATATTTCACTTGATTTGCTTCAAATTACCTTGCATTACCTTATAATTCTACTAGAAACATCTGTGTTAAAAATGGATTAAATCGGTTCAGATTTAGATATATCCCCCATACAAATTTCGCTCCCGATTTGACTTTTTCCACTCTAGAAACCACATATTGTATCAGATTGTCTTCAGATTTAGTAAAACATCTTATATTTCTACTAGAACCACCCATGGTGAATATAGGTCAGATCGGTTCAGATTTATATATAGCTCCCATACAAATTTCGTTCCCGATTTGATATTTTCCGCACTAGAAACCACATATTGTATCATATTGTCTTCAGATTTGGCAAAACATCTTATATTAAAACTAGGAACATCTATGGTGAAAATAGGTCAAATCGGTTCAGATTTAGATATAGCCCCCATACAAATTTCGCTCCCGATTTGACTTTTTACGCTCTAGAAACCACATATTGTATCAGATTGTCTTCAGATTTGGTAAAACATCTTATAATTTTACTAGAAACACCTATGCTGAAATTGGGTAAGATTGGTTCAGATTTAGATATAGCCCACATATAAATGTCGCTCCCGATTTGACTTTTGCCGCTTTAAAAGCCACATACATATTGTGCTCGATTTTCCTTAAATTTGGCACAACATCTTATAATCTTACTAGAAACACCTATGCTGAAATTGGGTAAGATCGGTTCAGATTTAGATATAGCCCCCATACAAATGTCGCTCCCGATTTGACCTTTGCGCTATAGAAACCTCACATTGTACCCGATTTTCTTTAAAATTGGCATAACATCTTATAGTCCAACTAAACAAAACTATGGTGAAAGTGGGTAAGATCGGTTCAGATTTAGATATAGCCCCAACACAAATGTTGCTCCCAAATGTTTAACCGATGTCCAAATGTTTATAAATGTCCTTTCCGATTTAACATTTTTTGTCAAACACATACATTTACAGGATACAAAAAACATTCCCGTTTTCACTTTTTCACCGAATTGATTTGTATTCGGTTAGAAAGTGGAGTGTATCATAGGGTCAGCCCCGCCCGACTTTAGCTTTTCCTTACTTGTTTTTCAATATGTCTGCTTCTACTTACTTGATACTTAAGGGTATGCCCATTCCTCCTATTACAAAAACGTGCACAGGGATAAAAATGTTACATATCAACCGACAACAGCTAGAAACTCGAAATTCGGTGTGTACATTCCTGTAATTGAGTAGATACATAATACAAAAGTATATTTTCCAAATTCGTACGTTTAAGGGTTAAAATGGGAATAGAGGTATAAAAATAGTACCAACCAAATGACCGCAGCTAGAGTCATGAAATTCGGAGTATACATTCCCCTGACTACGTAGACACGAAAAATTAAAGATTTTTCCAAATTAGTACTTTCTAGGGATATAATGGGAACAGAGGGATAAAAATGGTAACGAAATTCGGTGTGTACAATTGCGTACACACGTAAAATAAAGAGATTTTAGAACGTCGTACTCTTAAGGGCGCAAAATATAAAAAGGGGATAAAAATGGTACCAACCAAATGGCCGCATCTAGAATCATGGAATTCGGTGTATACACTCCTTTCACTGCATAGACAAGCAAACTAAAAAGATTTTCGTAGTTTTTACTTTTAATGTAAATAAAATTGGTTGAATCGCGAGGTTAAGTTATTTTGCACTATGTACCTGAGATAATTGATTTTCAAAATATGTACTTGGTAATGGAAAGAATGGAATGGTAATATAGCCCACTGTAGCGCCCACTATCTACCAATATTTATGGTAATTACGCTTTTTTGAAAATATAAATATTAGAATGTTTATGCTTCCAATTGACTTGAAATATTTATTGACCACGTATTTTCACCGAATTTCTTCAAATGAGCATAACACGTTATACCTGAACTGGAAGAACTTATTGTGAAAGTGAGTCACTTCATTCCATGTTTGGATATAACCCCGATACCAATATTCTTCTCGATTTGACTAATTGGACCAGGTCATATTAGCCAATGATTAGGAAACATACAAAAATCCTTCCCGTTTTCAGTTTTTTACCCAATTAAATTGTATTCGGATAGAAAGTGGAGTGTATCATATAGTCGGCCCCGTCTGACTTTAGCCTTTCCTTACTTGTTATTATTGCTGCTTGTTATCCCGGCTTAAAGAACAGCCCTAGTATAGCACTGTACCCCTGTTCTGTTCAGTACACTGAAAACCGTTTTAAGTTGTTTGTGTAAATATATTATCACTACCATTAGCAAATGTTCCTACAACCATTTGAAACATTAGGGGTGTTTACACACGAATATGTTTTGTATTTATTTATTCACACACAGCTGGATGTTTGACATTTTTTTTAAATAAAATTTTGGTAAATAAACAGCGAAATTATAAAAACTGATGAAACAATATTAACACAGTGTAACACGAAAAAAAATAACCATATACGGACACCGCTACATGATAAAAGACCAAAAAAAAAGACCCGTGTTTTTTTTTTCCCCCAAAGTCATGCACATTTTTTTTTATGGGCCCCCAGAGATTTGAGGCCTCGGTGTAATTTTTGGAAAAAAGTGATCATATTCTCAGGCTCATATCTTGCAAACCGTTCGGAATTTTGATTTACTCTCTGAGGCAAAGTTCTAGCTCTTGTCATAAAGAACAAAAATTGTGAACATATAAAATCAAAAAAACTTCATCTTCAAGGTCAAAATCGCAAAAAACTTAAAAAAATTCGATTTTTTTTAACCTTTTTTCCCCTGTTCAGGTCCATAGGTAGCAAACCGCTGAAAATTCAGGGAAACAATCAACTACAAAAATGTACCTAAGATCTCAATAAACAACTTTCTAGAACATATGAACTTCCTAGGAATTATTCTTAACACCGTTTAGGTAGCCGCAAAATTGAAAAATTTCCCAAAAATTAGATTTTTTTCCTTTCACTGTGCAACATTTTTGAAGTCATTTCAAAATAACCATATACGGACACCGCTACATGATAAAAGACCCGTGTTTTTTTTCCCCAAAGTCATGCACTTTTTTTTTATGGGCCCCCAGAGATTTGAGGTCTCGGTGTAATTTTCGGAAAAAAGTGATCATATTCTCAGGCTCATATCTTGCAAACCGTTCGGAATTTTGATTTACTCTCTGAGGCAAAGTTCTAGCTCTTGTCATAAAGAACAAAAATTGTGAACATATAAAATATGGTTATTTTGAAATGACTTCAAAAATGTTGCACAGTGAAAGGAAAAAATCTAATTTTTGGGAAATTTTTCAATTTTGCGGCTACCTAAGCGCTACATAAACGGTGTTAAGAATAATTCCTAGGAAGTTCATATGTTCTAGAAAGTTGTTTATTGAGATCTTAGGTACATTTTTGTAGTTGATTGTTTCCCTGAATTTTCAGCGGTTTGCTACCTATGGACCTGAACAGGGGAAAAAAGGTTAAAAAAAATCGAATTTTTTTAAGTTTTTTGCGATTTTGACCTTGAAGATGAAGTTTTTTTGATTTTATATGTTCACAATTTTTGTTCTTTATGACAAGAGCTAGAACTTTGCCTCAGAGAGTAAATCAAAATTCCGAACGGTTTGCAAGATATGAGCCTGAGAATATGATCACTTTTTTCCAAAAATTACACCGAGGCCTCAAATCTCTGGGGGCCCATAAAAAAAAGTGCATGACTTTGGGGGAAAAAAAACACGGGTCTTTTTTTTTTTTTGGTCTTTTATCATGTAGCGGTGTCCGTATATGGTTATTTTGAAATGACTTCAAAAATGTTGCACAGTGTAATTAAATCAAACCCTTTTTTATACCCTCCACCTCCATTATAACTCTGCTTGTAGCTGAATCAAGAAATTGCAAATGGGAGAAGTTGGCAATACATCTAATATTTCTAGTACATTTTTGAAGATTGCTCCCTGATGTTCACTTTTTGATTGCACTTCGTTGTGGAGAGTATATAAGATTCGGCCCGGCCGAACTTAACGCCTTTTTAATTGTTCACATTCAATTTGAAAACTCATATTTTTTCTTTTTGTGTTTACAGCGATTTTTACTTTATTTAACACTGAACAAACCAAGTATTTAAAAAAAGATTTTTGTGTGACGCAGACAAATAGTACAAATTAATTTAAAATTCTGGGGGGAGGCTAAACTTTTTTCGGGGGGTGGCTTAGCCCCCCAGGACCACCCGTCCTACGCCAATGATTGTGTTACAAGCTGAGACGCCATATTTAGATAATTTTGAAATTAGCACATGCTTCCTCCTTGGCATTACTTTTTATTTGCGTATTTTAATGTTATTAAAAAGAACTTATTTAAAAGCAGAAAATCATCACACACTGCAACTTCGGAATGACTTTATATGTACATTTGTTGATGTAATTTAAAAGAACTTAACAAAGTACATTTTCAGTACATACAGCTACTTTGGAAGTACTTAATTTTTTTTGCTGGGAATTATCCGTTAGGTATTCCAAGAGTTAATATAAAATGATCAGGAAAAATTTGACCAAAATCCGATGAGAAATGCAGCGGCAATAGCATAAATCTAACGGGAATTTGGGGGTTGTATCATAGCATGGGGGTTGTACCATAACATGGGCCTATATAGTTCTCATTCTCGGTAGGTATTCCTAGTTGAAATATATCATGATCTGCAAAATTTGATCAAGATTGACAAATTGAGCTCCCAAATTTGTACACACTCTCCCCCATTTCGCATGTGTAGTTCATATGTGACAGTTAGAATGATAGTGGTCTAAGTAAAAAATCAAAAAAAAAATATATATCCCAATTTTTCTCTTTAGTTTGATAAGATGTCTAATTTAAGAACTTTTATTATTGACATTTATAATAAATGTAAAAAATTACATTTCTCAATCTATGCACTCCAAAATCGTCTTTAGTGTTATTTTGAAAATGGTCTAAATTTACACTATATCCATTAATATTGATATGCGATGAAAACCTATTTTTATTTAATGTCCATTTTAGGTGATTCAGATAATTTGAATATATATATATATATTGAGTTTTCTTTCATTTTGGTAAGGAAATATTACTTTTGCAAAAAAATCAATTTTGAGAAGAATGAAAGTGGTCTAAGTCAGTACATCCTCTGAAAGTAGTGTTTCTCTTAGAGGTACCAACGTTGTCAGTTTTTTTATAAAAGTTCGATATAGTAATAGGATATTCCTAAGAAAAAAATTTTGTGCTTCGGTCGAAAAATATTTTTCAATTGATTCAAACATAAAACAATGCATATCTCAAAACGGATAAAGTGTGACTTAGACCGCTATCATTCAAACTGGCACATAAACATACTCCCTCACACACGTTCGAAGATATTTATGTTATCTGTTTTACACGCCATACATGTGTATATGCAGATGCAGTTCACATGGAAAATTCTGCTAAAAAAGTTCGAAAAGAAACTTGTATCAGCCGAAAACATGCACGCGTATGAACTTGTGGCTGGGTAGAAAACTAATATAAATTTATCCATATCAGTACATCTGTCTGTCCATCATTCTCTCTCTCTTTTTATCGTTGAGTCTTTGTGACTGCATTTTGCAAACACTTTTATGCCACTACTCTGTAGTAGAGATGGGCGCGACTCACGTGAATTGCGTGAGTCATCGGATTGTTAATGATGATCTGCAAAATATTTCGTCACTGGGTCAAGCCATCTGTGAGCTAAACGCTCCGGAAAAAAATGATGTTTTTCCAGTGTATTTTTTTATGTTGCACTTTTGTCCAAATTTTTTTCTTGAATTAATAGACCCTTGGAAGCACTTTAAATAAAAAAACTATACTTGTTTTAGAATAACTCACTGGTCGTATTATTGGACGTTTATATTGATTTTTTGTGCTAATATCTCATATTTCTTGAAAACATTTTGTAAGAGGTGTTATGAAAAATAAATAGAAGGAATACCTTTCGAATGATGCCTAAGTGAAGAATATCGACAAAAAAATGACGAAACTGATTCCATGTTTGTAAAATAGTTTAAAACAGGAGATGGATTTTCAGTGCCAAAATTTTCAAAGTCTTTTTACAAAAATGAGCGTTTTCTATCCGATGTTCACCATTTAGGCATCATTCGAAAGGTCTTCACTGCAGCTATTTATTTTGTATAAAATATTAACACCAAATACGAAAAATTATTCAATTGTCACTATGAAAAACACACAAAATTGCTATAAAGGTCCAATTATTCGACCAATAAGTAACTCTAAGACGAGAATCAAAATTTATATTAAAAGTGCTTCCGAGAGTCCATTGATTCAGAAAAAAATTGGACAAATATGCAACGTAAAAGAATTACACGCGAAAAACATGATTTTCAGGAGCGCTTAGCTCACAGACGGTTTGATCTAGAAACGAAATATTTTGTACAACATCGTTAAACAATCCAAACTTTATTTTCATGGGGTGACTGGAAATTGTTTTTACATATGTATGGACAGCGACCCAGCCTAGTATATATAAGTTGGTTTAACCCAGTACAAGTATTTTTCTCTGCTTACAATCATTTTTCTATGCAAACCGCCACCACCACCATATTGCTTCGAATTCATGCATTCCTTCCTTCCTTCCGTGCATGTACGGCTACATCCTGCACTTGTTCTCTTTCGTTTCCTTCGGCAGATGCAATTTTTTGTCGCCTCCGTATCGTTTGTTTCCACTTTCCTTTGACTTTTCTTATCGTTGTTATGCGTTTTGGGAACACTTTGGAGTCAAGTGCAGTTCTTCCTCATCCATGTCGGTATGTCAATTTTCGTCTTGTAGTTTCTTTTTCATTTGATTCTCTTTTTGATAAATGTTGCCATTTGCATGTGAGTAGCTTTGGTAATACATTTCTCCGGGTTGCTTTCGTAGATGTTCGAAAGTGGTTGTGGTAGAGATTTGTTAGTATTTGTTACATCTTTAGGGAGTGTTTTGCATATGTGGGAGTTGGTATGTGTGCGCTGCCCCTGAAGGGGTCTAATAAAAGTTTACCAAGTATACATATACGTAGAAAAAAACTTATGGAAAAGGGTATTATAAGTTAGTTTTCCGCCAAATGATTGTAACACCCAGAAATAATCAACCTAGACCCACCTGTAAGTATACCGATCGGCTTAGAATCACCTGTCTAAGCTTGTTCGCACTCTACATGTCGCAATTGTTGCCGATTTTCATAAAATTTGACAGAACTTATTTGTTGGACAAAGACGATCAGTATTGAATTTGGGGGAAACCGATTCGGATTAAGATATAGCCTCCATACAAATATCCATATAATTTACACTATTACTGATCTAGAATACACATTTTATAGGGGATCATGTCATGGAATGTTGTCAGGTACATGTTAAATTTGAACCAGAAACAGCTAACGGGAAAGTGGACCACATGGGACATTGTTTTCATATAGCACCCATACAAATAAACCTCCGATTTACAATATTAGTGCTCTAATATGCACATTTTATATCGGAACTTGATCAAAACTCCCACACCATGTTACAGTTCAACTAGAAACATATACTATGAAAGCCAGCTATATAGGTCTAGGTTTTGGTATAGTCCCCATACAAATGGTTTACACTATTACCGCTCTAGAACCCACATTTTCCATTATATCATGATAATATTTTGCAGATAATCAAAAGTGCAGATAATGAAAGTGGACTGTATGGGTCCACTTTTTAAAGTACCGCCCTTACAAACTGACCCCCATTTTTATTTGTACCGCTCTAGAACCCATAGTTTACATCAGAAGTTTATCTAATTTTACAGATCTTGTTAAATTTCATATATGAATATATATCTTAAGGACTTCAAGACTCTGAGGCTTGGGCTACGGAAAATCCAAGAGCAGTTCATCAGCGACAATCACACCTACTTAAGTGTACTGTTTGGTGAGGTATTGTTTTGAAAATTTAAGTGGTATCTCAATCCCTGTTATAGAAAATATGCAAAAAGAGCATATATGTGCGAAGCAAAAATAGGGACATCGCTTACAGGATATCATTTTTCAAAGCTAATTGCAAAAAATTCACCCAATAATATACTGTAATATACTTCGGCCGGGCCGAACTTTATATACCCTCCACCATGGATTGCATTCCACAGAGGTTGTCGGTTTTCGTAGAAGTGCAGTAATATTACAGGAAAATATAAATTTTTTAATATACCAAACTAAAACAAATACAAATATTGAAAAAATAATTATATAAATAAATATAATATTTTAATTATAAAGGGTGATCTTTTAAGAGCTTGATAACTTTTTTTTTTAAAAAAACGCATAAAATTTGCAAAATCTCATCGGTTCTTTTGTTTGAAACGTTAGATTGGTCCATGACATTTACTTTTTGAAGATAATTTCATTTAAATGTTGACCGCGGCTGCGTCTTAGGTGGTCCATTCGGAAAGTCCAATTTTGGGCAACTTTTTCGAGCATTTCGGCCGGAATAGCCCGAATTTCTTCGGAAATGTTGTCGTCCAAAGCTGGAATAGTTGCTGGCTTATTTCTGTAGACTTTAGACTTGACGTAGCCCCACAAAAAAATAGTCTAAAGGCGTCAAATCGCATGATCTTGGTGGCCAACTTACCGGTCCATTTCTTGAGATGAATTGTTCTCCGAAGTTTTCCCTCAAAATGGCCATAGAATCGCGAGCTGTGTGGCATGTAGCGCCATCTTGTTGAAACCACATGTCAACCAAGTTCAGTTCTTCCATTTTGGGCAAAAAAAAGTTGGATATCATCTCACGGTAGCGCTCACCATTCACAGTTACGTTACGATTCGCATCATCTTTGAAGAAGTACGGTCCAATGATGCCACCAGCCCATAAACCGCACCAAACTGTGACTTTTTCTGGATGCATTGGTAGCTCTTGCAATGCTTCTGGCTGATATTCACTCCAAAATCGACAATTCTGCCTATTTACGTACCCATTGAGCCAAAAATGAGCTTCGTCGCTGAACACAATTTCTTTCTTTCTGAACTTTCTTAACAGAGCACGCATTTTGATAATAAAATTCAATGATTTGCAAGCGTTGCTCGTTAGTAAGTCTATTCATGATGAAATGTCAAAGCATACTGAGCATCTTTCTCTTTGACACCATGTCTGAAATCCCACGTGATCTGTCAAATACTAATGCATGAAAATCCTAACCTCAAAAAAATCACTCTTTATCAAACCATTATCTATTTCAAAACAAAAACTAAATATTCTTATATTTATATTTTCAAAAACTTAAATACCATAAATATTGGAAGATAGTGGGTTCTACAGTTGGTTGTACTTCCATTCTATTTTAATTCCAAAAGTACAAATTTTGAAAATCCATTATCAGACGTACCTTTTTTCTTTTTAACCCCAAAAAGTACGAATTTCGAAAATCTGTTTATTTTAAGCGTCTACGCAATCAGAGGAATGTGTACACCGCGTTTCATTATTCCAGGTGTAGCCGTTTGGTTGGTACCATTTTTATCCCTCCGTACCCATTGTATCCCTTGAAAGTACGAATTTGGAAAAAAACTTTTATTTTTCATGTCTACGTAGTCAAAGGAATGTATACTCCGAATTTCACGACTCTAGCTGCGGTCATTTGATTGGTACTATTTTTATCCCCTTTTTTCAGTTGAACCCCAAGAAGTACGAATTTTAAAAAATCCGTTTATTTTACTTGTCTATGCAATCAGAGGAATGTATATACCGAATTTCATTATTCTAGGTACAGTCATTTGGTTGGTACCATTTTTATCCCTCTATTCCCATTTTACCCCTAAAAGTACGAATTTGGAAAAAATGTTTTTATATTATGTCTCTACTCAGTTAAGGGAATGCACACACCGAATTTCGTGTTTCTAGCTGTTGTCGTTTAATATGTACCATTTTTATCCCTTTTTTTCCCATTTCACCCCCTACAAATAAGAATCACTTTATGGTGCACGTTCTTGCTGTAGGGGGAATGCGCATACCAAATATCAAGCAAATATAAACAGACCTATTCAAAAAACATGCTTAAATACGCTAAAATATTAAGGATTATTATGGGTATTTTTAGTCCTTGTGAGGGAAAAATTTTTCCCTTTGGGCCGATTTCGCCCCATTTCAATCCCAACCGATCTACGACTATAAGACGAATTTATGGAAAATTTGAACGTTCTAGCTCCTTTCGTTTAGCGTGCTTTCAACAGACGGACGGACGGACATGGCTAGATCGTCTTAGAATTTTATGACGATCAAGAATATATATACGGAATGACAAAGTTAGTATACTCCCATCCTGGAGGTGGAGGGTATAAAAATAATCGCATAGACTTAGTTTAAACTCGGAGATGGGGGAAATTGATATACATATTATCTTACCCCCACACATATAGTCGATATTCTAAAATAAACGACCCGTACATACGTAAAATTAAACCTAAATATTATATTTAGCAATATTTTCACATAACAGAATATGGGCGATATTGTCATACCCTTTCCACGAAAATTGACACAAGCTTTGGTCAAAATAAAACTGATATAACTTCCAGACGTATGATCGAAATTAGTTGCAATTCGAGATTTTAAAATGTTTTTATAATCACTCTAAACCTAAATTATTTTTGCTTTTGGCACGCCCTTTGTAGTCCCTATCCAAGTTAAAATTAAAACCCTTACATATAACTGCTATACCGGTGACTTGTAATCGAAACATATAAATAGAACGAACATATTTTTATTTATTTTTTTTAGCTGGGGATAATAACTATAATGTTCACACAGAACTCTCCCTGTGCCGCTTGCGCCCTTAAACATACAAATTTCGAAAAAATAATTTATGTTGCGCGTCTACGTACTCGGAGAAATGTACACACATTTCTAATAGCCTTTTCATATTCTAGCCGAAAACTTTGGTTTGTACCATTTTCATCCCGATTCCATCAATTTGGTTGGTACCATTTAACCACTTTTTATTCGCTTCCCCCTTTATAGTGCCGAATTTCATAATTCCATCTCCGTCTGTTTGATTGGTACCATTTTTATCCCATTCTACCCAATTTCACCCACATAAAGTACGAATTTTGGAAACTATATTCTTAGACATATTCGTGCTGTAAAAGTAATGCCCGTTCCGAATTTCATGATTCTAGGCCCAGTCATTTGGTCTGGGATGTGGTACAATTTTTATCCCATTTAATCCCTTAAAAGCACAAATTTCGAATTTCAAATGCCTTCATGTCAGTGATCTGCGCTGTAAAACGAATATACACACCGAATTTCAATATTGTAGCGTCATCCGTGTTGTTGGTACCTTTTTTATCCCCTTTTCCCCGTTTACCTATTAATAGTACGAATTTCAAAAAATTCAGCCATTTTGCGTTTCTAAGCATTTTGAGGGATGTACACACCGAATTTAGTATTAGAATTAGTACCATTTTTATCCCTTTTTACCCAATTTCACACACAAAAAGTACGAATTTTGAGTAATGTTATGTTGGTCGCATTCGTGTTATAAGAGTAATTAATGCCCATTCCAAATTTCAAGATTCTAGGCCCAGCCTAGTGATCAGTGATCTGCGCTGTAAAACGAATATACACACCGAATTTCATTATTGTAGCGTCATCCGTGTTGTTGGTACCTTTTTTATCCCTTTTTACCCGATTTCACCCCAAAAAGTACAAATTTTGAAAAATATTTTCTTGGGCGCTTTAAAGCTATAAGAGGAATTTGTGTACCAAATTTGAAGATTCTAGGCCTAACCGTTTGGTCATTGCGGTGGTACCATTGTTATGCCTCTTTACCCCATTGTACACTGAAAGAAAATGCTTCATTCCCCCAATGAAATCTTACATTGCATGAATGAAATCTGTCATTGTTTTTGGAACAACGTAGAGCTTCATTAATACAACGTAAAATGTTTCATTAAATTAACAATCAATGAACAATGTTTCATTAGTGTTAGATTAATGTAAAGTGTCATTAATACAATGAAACATTGCCAATATATTAATGAAGCAGGTTAAGTCAATGCAAGGACACGTTTCATTAACGAAATGTTCATTAATGATTTTTTGTTGTTGTAGTAATGAAATAGTTTCATTGATTTAATGACATTGATTCGTTGATATAAAAGAAGTATTACTAAAAATACCCTTAATATTGCTTATTTAGCTGATGGTACATCTACTTATAGTTTGCAGCAATTATTTGGCACAGAAACCAAAATACTTAAGCTAAGTGAACTATAAAATGAATGAGAATTATATCTTACTTTCTGTAAGCCACCCAAAAATACGCACACTAAAAAATTATAACACATTAATGACACCAGTTCATTTTGTTAATGAAATGTTACATTAGGGTTAAGAAAGAGTTTCATTATTTTGTTTGTGACGGAAAAAGTAAACAAAACTGAATATAATCGGCTAAACAAGTATTGTAATAGCAAATTTAAGCCTCTACATTATAATCCAGCCAAATATTCTCATAATATTATCCATATTTGCCTCGATTTATACAAAAATAGATTTCATTGCATCAATGAAAACCATTTCGTTGTATTAATGACAGAAAAAATCATTAAAAATATTGTTAATGGAATATTTCATTACGGTAAAGAAACATTTCTTTGTATCAATGTAAACACATTAATGAAACTGTTTCATTGATGTAATGAAATTAAAAAATTTCTTTCAGTGTACCCCTTAAAAGCACGAATTTCGAAAAACTCACTTCATATCTGATCTCTACGCTGTAAGAGAAAATGCACCAAATGTCATTATTCTAGCTTCAATCGTGTTGTTTGTACCATTTTTGTCCCTTTTTTCCCCATTTAACCCCCCAAAAGTACGAACTTTTCAAAATCCACTTTTTGGAGGCCTTCATGTCGCAAGAGAAATACCCATACCAAATTTCAAGATTCTAGGCCCAGCCGTTTGTTCATTCCGGTGGTACCATTTTTATCCCTTTTTACCCCGTTTTACCCCTTTTTACCCCGTTTTATCCCTTAAAAGTACGAATTTCGAAAAACCCCGTTTATCACACCTCTACACTGTAAGAGAAATGTACACACAAAATTTCATGATTCTATCTCTAGCCGTTTGGTCTGAGGAGTGATCAGTCAGTCACTCAATCACGCAACTCTTTGATATATATAGATAGTATATACTACATATGAACAATCCATAATACACATGTACCAAATGACGTACGTCTGAAATTGGATACAATGGACACAATTTTTCAAAGCATTACTTTAATAGATACAATTTTATTTTGATATGTTGAATTCATTTCTTCACACTGAAATTAAATATGACGAGCTTACACAATTATTGACTGAAACTTTTGAACAAGACTTTTTATGATATTCAAGGATAACCATAGCTTACGCTCAACTAATGTTTTACTTTTTGAAGTAATTTTACTGTAGAAAACTATCTTCTTTTAGACAAATTCTAAACTCTTGGCTGACATCACTCGCATTTTTTAAACTTTTCGCACATATTATTTGTTGGGTATGGAAACTGAAAATAACTGTCGATTTGTCGACTCGGTATCAGGTTACATTTGATTTACATACACCCATGTACGTATGCACGTGTATGCCAGTATCTGTATCTGAACATGTGTAAATTTCCAAGTATGTATCCGATACGTCCATAATGCGCTCAAGTGTCATTCTTGCACCGACCGAAGAGACAGGACGAAGAATTTGTATTCATGGCAACGAGCTTCTCTGTGTTTTATGTGTCACAGAATAGAAAATACGCTGAATTTTCCAAAGAAAGAAAATGAAAGAACTGCAGTGACATTTCGGAAGTATTTGATTGAATTTAAACTTGTTTCCATTATGCGCTCCGGAATGTTAAGCCAAAAAAAGCGTGTATTTAATACGAAAGAGAAAACTCATGAGAATTTATTTGCTTGTTGGTAGTAGGGTTCGCATCCCGGGATTTCCCGCGGGAAAATTCCCGGGAATTCGCACATTTTTCATTTCCCGTATCCCGGGAAATTCGTATGGGAATCCCGCGGTAATTCAGTAGAACATTTAACATATTTCTTCGCATATTTTTTCCATCATTTCCACAATAAAATTAAAAATTTTGTATAAAAATTTAGATCACGTCGTATGTCAAATATTGCAGTTTGATGACAAAATATTTTTAAGCTGCGTTCGGACATAGACTGAAAAATCCACTTTTTCGGATTTTTCCTGTCAAGCTCCATATGGGCATCTTCCAGAAAAGGTCTACCAAAAAAATGAAATCAGACCACACTAATAGCTTTTAACTTTATTTTTTCCTTCTTTCGACAACTTTCTTATTATGAAACTTGAAGTTAATTTGTTCTCTTTTATTTTTATTAAAAGTTGAAGTGTTATAACGAAAATTACTAATTTTTTTTAATACGAGTGAAAATTTTTGTCCCGTCCGTATTTCTGCTGTACCTAATTAAAAAAATGTAAGAGATAATTCTCATATTTCATAAATCTACGAACAAAATATATCCTCTGACCTTCATTTAAATGTATATAAGGAAAAACAAAGTTCTCAAAAAATCGGTGAACTTTGTATATTTCTATAAGACCTTGCAAAGTACTTCTGTTTTTTTGTCGCGTCCGTTTCGATGTAAATTTGTTTATAATTTTGTACTAACTTGTACTAAATCCTGACGATATATTTTTAAAATGGAGTACTCTTTAAGCGCTTCAGAGCGCTAAAGAGGCTGATCGACTTTTTCAGTTTCTTCGTTCGGGCCACTGGGAGATGCCCATATGAAAAATTTAAAATCCGGGAAAAGTAGATTTTGTGCGTGTATCCGAACGCCAAAAATAAAGAGTTAAAGTTTACGAAGCGACAGGACAAAGAACAAACATTTCATTTGATGCTCTACTGATTATTAATGTGAACGATCGTTCTCCGTCGCGTCCACATTTTACAATAAAATAAGAAATATCTATTCTTTAATTAATTTTGAATCTTGAAAAAAATGGTTAAATTGGTCTCACATTGCGGTTTATTATTATATGATTTCTGTAACAGGTTCGTTGTGAAACATATATTTATTTTACTTTAATAAAATGTGAATGTTTCATTGGAAAAAATAAGCTTAACTCATGGTAAACAGTATGTTGACGATTTCCCGTGCTGTCCCGGGATCCCGGGAAATTGAAAAAATAATTCCCGTTTCCCGGGAAATAAAAAGTACGGGAAAATGCAAACCCTAGTTGGTAGAGATATTTTTGTAAGAAATTCTAAAAACAAATAAATGTTATTTTAGTTTTTTTTTATACACTCCACGAGAGTAGTATGTCTTTATGCATTTGTTTGTAACACCCAAAAGGAAGGCAGATAGACTCATTGTTAATTATACCGATCGACTTAAAATCACTTTTTGAATCGATTTATCAATGCCCGTCTGTCTGTCCATCTATTCTTGTAATCACGATACAGGTCGCAATTGTAGACGGAACCAAATGTAACTTTTCACAACGAAGTTTTTTGGGACAAGGACGAACGCTATTTAATTTGAAGAAAATCGGTTCAGATTTAGATATAGCCCCCATAGGGATTTAAATACCGATTTGACTCTTTTTACCCTAGATACCACTTTTTAACAGATTTTCTTAAAAATTGGCAAAACATCTTATATTTCAACTAGAAACACCTGTGGTAAAAATGATTTATAGATTTATATATAGCTCCCATACAAATTTCGCTCCCGACTTGACTTTTTCCGCTCTAGAAACCACATATTGTATCAGATTATCTTCAGATCTGGCAGAACATATTATATTTAAACTAGGAACACCTGTGGTGAAAATAGGTCAGATCGGTTCCGATTTAAATATAGCTCCCATTAAAATTTCGCTCCCGATTTGACTTCTTCTGCTCTAGAAACCACATATTTTAACAGATCCTCTTCAAAATAGTCGAAATATCTTATATTTGTACTAAAGGATGATTTTTTAAAAGCTATAGGAAAGTCTTTCAAAAAAACACATAAAATTCAGAAAAATGCATGAAATCTTTCAAATGGTCCATCCGCTTAGTCCAATTTTGGCATTTCCACGTTTTTGAGTAACAGAGGCCCAATTGCTGCGAACGGCGACGCATCGATAATTGATGGTCATCATTAACACTGGCCGATGCAGCTGCGATATTTTCTTCAGTTCACACTCTACGTAAGCGCACTCAGAAAAAAGTATGCCACGGATTAAGTAAATATGTACTAAAACTGAGGAAAATTGAACTTCGTATAGCGCTAAGGCAATAATTTCTCACATCAAGTACAAACTTTTCCTCGAAAATAGGACATGCTTTGAACTTGATTCCAGTTCAACTTTTCCTCAAAGCAAGTAAAATTTACTCAAACTGAGGAAAATTTTTCTTCAAATCAAGTAAATCTTTACTTAATCTGAGGAAAATTTTTAAGAAATTTTACTCAACTCAAGTAAATTTGTACTCAAACTGAGGAAAATATTCCGATTTTTTTCCTCAATCGAAGTAAATTTGTAGTCATGCCAAGTAATTCAAGTAAATTTGTACTCAGCCTGACTAAGATTTTCCTTAAACCAAGTAAATTTGTATTCAGCCTGACTACGACTATACTTGATAATTGAAATAAATTTTTTCGCTTCAGAGTATGCAACACTTATATGAAAAATGACAACATGGTATAGTTCTCAAACGTTTCATCTTACTTATACCATAAAGAGTTGAGATATTTCACCATGACTGCTGCGGAGGCTAGGTAGGCGCGTTCGCAGTGATTGTTTAGAGTAATATTTGAAGTACTTATGAAGAAAGTTTCTGCTAACGAACGAGAATTGCTTCTTAGACTACTATTCATGTATTTCTAAACACTCTGAAGTATTTTTATAAGTTCATTTATACTTGAATGTATGAGGAACATGGCATAAATTTAATTACATTTATTTACTTTATTTGAACTGATAAACACATTTTTAAGTAAAAACATCCTAAATGGAATTTTTCCATACAAAAAAATTCTGCATTATTTTCTTTCTTAAACGCTAGTAAATTTTCTTCCGCACAAGTATGAATATACTTAATTGTAAGAAGTTTTTACAAGATCCAAAAAATGTTTTTAAGTAAATTTACTACACTATTTTGAGTATACGTACTATTTTTGCTGGCTTTGAAATAAGGAAAGTGTACTCATATCTATTTAATTTTCCTTCTCGTAAGGAAATTTTACCTAATCTGGAGTAAAATTGTTAAACTAACTTGGAGTATGGATTTTACTCAGATTTAAGAATGCTATTTTTCTGAGTGCGTGTTGGTGGTTTAATGTCCAACAATGTAAATTTGGTGCGAAATTTAGTCACAATAGCCCGAATAGCCGCTTCAGTGGGTCGATTAAACTGACCATAAAATGGAAGCGCGCGATGAACTTTCTTAACAGATCACGCCTTTTGATAATAAAATTCAATAATTTGCAAGCGTTGTTCGTTTGTAAGACGATTCATGGTTAAATTATAGACCAAAATGAAGATGTTTGACAGTGAAACAAAACACGAAACGTGCGTCAGCTGTTTAAACCAGTGTTGCCTAAAAGATAATAGCTAAAAAATCACCCTTTATATGGTGCAAATGGGTCAAATCGGTTCAGATTTATATATAGCTCCCAACCAATTTTCACTCCACAAAAGTGAAATCACTTTTTTCATTCTTTAAGCAACATATTTTAACAGATCTTCTGCGAATCTTTCCAAATATCTTATATTTCAACTAGAAACACCCATGGTGAAAATGGGTCAGATCGGTTCAGATTTCCATATATCTCCCATACAAATTTAAATACCGATTTGACTCTTTTCACCCCAGATACCACATATTATAACAGATTTTCTTCAAAATTGGTGAAACATCTTATATTTCAACTAGAAACACCTGTGGTAAAAATGTGTTAGATCGGATCATATTTTCATATATCTCCCATATAAATTTCGCTCCCGGAAAGACAGAGAGAAACCACGATTTTTCACCGAATTTCTTCAAAGTGAGCTTTACACGTTATATTTGAAGTGGAAGAACTTATTGTGAAAGTTAGTCACTTTATTCCATGTTTGGATATAGCCTCGATAGAAATTCGATTTGACAAATTGGACCAGGCCATATTAGACTATGATTAGGAAACATAGAAAAATTCTTCCCGTTTTCACTTTTTTACCGAATTGTATTGTATTCGGATAGAAAGTGGAGTGCATCATATATCGGCATATCGGCCCCGCCAGACTTTAGCCTTTCCTTACTTGTTTTTTGATTATAATAATATATTCCATGAACTGTGTTTTTGTCTTGGCTCAAGACCTCTTTGTAGCTATTAATGAACGAAAAATTAAATAAATTCCTTTTATTTATAATACGCAGGTAATAGATTAATATTATTAATAGCAGTATGCAATTTATTCATATCAATTTTGTTCATGAAAAGTTTCGTTTGGCAGGCGCTGGTCCAAGTTTTTTGTATCCTATTAAGAGACAATTTTTAGCCCATCGTTGCACCCTAATATATACAATGCCTCTTCTTCTATATAATTTTTTAATTTATCAATTTTATTGAACACATTCATCATCTAAAACATAAATATCATCGTCATTTAATATCTGCATGTCTTCTATAGAAATTACACAATTTATGAAAAGCAAAATAAACAAAAGCAATGGCCATAAAACGGCCCCTAAAGTCTGTTTGCCCAAATGTTTATAAATACTCGTATTAGCCAATTGTTTCCATTAACCGTGGCTAAGACATCTATAGGTTAACGGCACAACGTTAAAACGAAATGCTTAGTTTCTCTAATAAACATAAAAATTCATTGTTTTACTAATTGTAAAATTATGTTTACAAATACACTCACGGCTCTATAGACGAGTACAACAATACAACAATATCGCTTCAAGTTAACATCTACAAACAAAAAGCATTGCCAAAAGCGTGGGCAATAACATTTAAAAATAATCGAATAGACGGGCGGACGATTTACACACAGATAAGCAGATGCCGACGTACATTGCTGTGGTATCAATGAACGAATTTACCCAAAAATAAAAAAAAAGATTTCCAAAGAAAATGTTTAAATCTGGATGAAATGCGCACAAAGAAGAAAAAGGCGCTTTAACGTGTGCTCCGGGAAAATTCAAAACTTAAAGAAGTCTTTAAAGTCTGCAAAGTTTAGGAGTGGTACAAGAAATCTGATAAGTGTGTTTGAGTTACGAAAATTTAATAGAAACCGCTCAATTTCTTCATCTGGACTTTTTTATTGTTTCGCATAAAAATTAATTTAGAATATAAAAAATATTATCTTTTTTAATACATATTGCCCATGGCATTTGCTTGTTAACCACCACCCACCTCCCTTCCCATCCAAGAAACAATCTAACGTTTAGAATCACTTTGCTAATTGCTCAAATTAACGCCTTTTTAATGGAAATTAATTTATGAACGAAACATGAAGCGCACATTATCGAAGGAAAAGAAAATTATGGCTGTCGGGTATTGTTTTTGATTTATGGCAGTGTTTGGAAAATAAAATAATGTCAAGGACAAAAATCAATTACACGATGGAACAAAAAAATTAGTTTATGTCTGCGACATAAAATTGAGCAGCGATTTTTTATATCAGTTTTCGTCGAAGAGACCTTTAGTATTTGTATAGGGTTTTCTAATAGGTACTTGATAACTTTCAATTTAATTTGCGGACGCACTGTTACTTTCCTTCTTTTAGTAAACTCAACAGTTTCATCACAAGTAAAAACGGCGTTAAGTTCGGCCAGGCCGAACTTTATATACCCTCCACCATGGCAAGGCTACCAATACGTCAATTCAAAAAATAAATATTCTTATATTTATATTTTCAAAAAGCTTAAATACCATAAATATTGGTAGATTGTGGGTGCTACAGTTGGTTGTATTTCCATTCTATTTTAATTCCAAAAGTACAAATTTTGATAATTCATTACGTCTGACATAGTGCAATATAACCTAACTTTATGATGACAACAACTTTTCATTTTGCGTGTCTATGCAGTCAGAGGAATGTATACACCGAATTCCAGCTGCGCCCATTTGGTTGGCACCATTTTTAACCCCTTGACGTTTCTACGCAATTAGAATTTCACCATTCTAGCTGTAGTCGTTTAGTTGGTACTATTTTTATCCCTCTGTTCCATTGTATCCCTTGAAAGTACGAATTTCGAAAAATCCGTTAATTTTCCGTGTGTACACAGTCTGTATACTCCGAATTTCATGACTCTAGCTGCGGTCATTTGATTGGTACTATTTTTATCCCCTTTTTTCATTTTAACCCCAGAAAGTACGAATTTTGAAAAATCCGTGTATTTTACTTGTCTATGCAATCAGAGGAATGTATACACCGAATTTCATTATTCTAGGTACAGCCGTTTGGTTGGTACCATTTTTATCCCTCTATTCCCATTTTACCCCTTAAAAGTGCGAATTTGGAAAATAATACTTTTAAAGTATGTATCTACTCAATTACAGGAATGTACACACCGAATTTCGTGTTTCTAGCTGTTGCCGTTTAATAAGTACCATTTTTATCCCTTTTTTGCCCCATTTCACCCCCTACAAATAAGAATCACTTTATGGTGCACGTTTTTGCTATAAGGGGAATGCGCATACCAAATATCAAGCAAATATAAACAGACATATTCAAAAAAAAACATGCTTAAATACGCTAAAATATTAGGGATTATTATGGGTATTTTTAGTCCTGGTGAGGGAAAAAATTTTCCCTTTGGGCCGATTTCGCCCCGTTTCAATCCCAACCGATCTACGACTATAAGACGCATTTAAAGAAAATTGGAACGGTCTAGCTCCTTTCGTTTAGATGCTAGCGTGCTTTCAACAAACGGACAGACGGACGGACATGGCTAGATCGTCTTAGAATTTAATGACGATCAAGAATATATATACTTTATAGGGTCTCAGGTCGATATTTCGAGGTGTTACAAACGGAATGACAAAGTTAGTATACCCCCATCCTGGAGGTGGAGGGTATAAAAATGGAGAAGATGCGCTAAGATGATAAATTTCATCGCAAAATCATCTTCAGTGACGTAGCTCATTTTTGGCTCAATGGGTTCGTCAATAAGCAAAATATGCGTCATTGGTTTGGTGAAAATCCGCAAGTGCATCATGAATCACCACTTCATCCGCAAACAATGGCTAGGTTTGCATGCAGGCGGCGTCATTGGACCATATTTTTCGTCGACAATAACGATCGTCACGTTACTGTGAATGGCGATCGTTATCGCGACAGGTTTACGGATTATTTTTGACCCGAATTCGAAAATATGGACTTGGACGACATTTGGTTTCAACAGGACGGTGCCACACGTTACAATCGATTTATTGAAAAAAAAAAGTTGTCAAGTCCTGGAAAACCCTATATTATATATATTATAGTTTTAGGAGTATAAGTTAGAGATGTCAAAACGAAAACCGGCGTTAGCCACCGCCAACGTCCACTGATTTTTGAAAAAATGCTAATTTCGTCAAACCGGAGAAACCGGTGATTTCATGTCGGCTAACCAGTTTTTGAAATGCCAAAAACATTTAAATTTGTTGGATATATGGTACTTACAACTACCCAGCAAAAAGAGAGCACCCGAAGAAGAGGAAAATATGTTCGTCTTGTGATTTGCAAATACTGAAAATTGGTATCTTCACCAGTGAATTCAACATGGAAGGATGACCTTTATTTTGAAAAAGTTAAAAAATATTTTAAAGTTTTACACTAGTTTCCATTTCTATTTTAAAAAATCCGCCGCTAAAGCGGACATTCTCGCAGCAACGAGAAGCAAAAGTAATAGTCAACAATCACCCAATAATGTTGGAAAATTTTCCCAAAAAAGGTACCAACATATATATCCAACAAACTATGAACAACGCCGACTATATGATACCCTCCACTTTCTTCCCCATTACAATTGAATTCGGGGAAAAAAGTGATGTCGGAACGATTTTTGTATGGGAACTATATATGGTCTACAGAGCGGAAAAAGTCAAATTGAGAGCGAAAATAGTATTGGAACTATATCTCAATATGAACCGATATTACCCACTTTCACCATAGATGTTTCTAGTTGTATTATAAGGTGATGTGACAAATTAAAGAATATCGGTTAATTTAGTCTCGTTTCTATAGCGGTAAAAGTCAAATCCGAAGCGAAAATTTTACTGGAGCTATATATAAATATGAACCAATCTGACTCGCTATCAACATAGATGCTTCTAGTTGAGATATAAGGTGTTGCCCCAAATTGGAAAAAGATCGGTTAAAAAATGTGGTTTCTAGAGTTGAAAAAGTTAATAGAGAACGAAATTTGCTATATCTAAATCTGAACTGATATGACTTACTTTCACCACAAATGTTTTCGTTGAAATATAACGTCTTGTGCCAAATTTTAAGAAAATCGGTTGATTTACATGATTTATATAGCGGAAAAGGTCAAATCCGAAGCGAAATTTATATAGGAGATTTATCCTAGTCTGTACCGATTTGACCCATTTTTACAGACGTTTCTAGTTCAATTATAAAGTACTGTCCCAAATTTGAAGATGTTTGCAAATTTGAAGCAAATCGGTTCAGATTTAGATATAGCCCCCATACAAATGTCGCTCCCAATTTGACTTTCTTTGCTTTAGAAGCCACATAATTTAAGCGATTTTGATCAAATTTGGCACAACACCTCATATTTAAACAAGAAACATCTGTGGTAAAAATTTTTCAAATCGGTTCAGAAGTTACTCAGCAGAAGTATTGCTGAGTAACTATACCTGCATATACACAATATGCAACTCAATGATCACTAAGAGCTCGAGCTTGCTAAATATTAAATATTTGGAATATTAAATAAAACGTCGACAAAAAACAAATTATACAAGTAAAAATATATATAAAGTAATGAGCTATTCATCTGTTATGTTTTTTATTTTATTTGATCTTTTATGAAAACATAG
This sequence comes from Polietes domitor, assembly GCA_947397865.1. Lineage (NCBI taxonomy): Eukaryota > Metazoa > Arthropoda > Insecta > Diptera > Muscidae > Polietes > Polietes domitor. The sequence goes on along the minus strand of OX377618.1, from coordinate 24,130,303 downwards.
TTTTTGTTGTAACTACTTACTCATGTTCGGTAACTACTGACTGGGATTTTCGGGTGTATATTTAAGTTCGAAGCAGTTCTCATTCAATTGAGTTTGCGAGGCAAATATGCAAAACCAATAATCACCGGAGTAGTTGTTGCATTGCACTGGGCATTGATAAGAGGGAGTAGCGTCCCTTGAAACGATCGTCTGCCCTGCTAGCAATCGAACCAAATAAATGTCACACACATCTTTTAAAATACTTTGTTTTCTGTCTAAGAAAACAAAAACAAATGATCTCGAACCTGAGTAAGTAGCTACAACAATAATTAGCTATTTTTACATTTGTCCAAAATTTTAAAATTTTCAAAAATTATGATGCTGAATTTAAAATGTACATACATCTACAATTTAAAAACGATCATTAAAATGTAGCAGATTTCATTTATCCAAAATTCGTTTAACAAACAAATTTAACAAAATTCATCATTCTAGCAGTAGTCGTTTAGTTGGTACAATTTGTTTTCTCTCTGTTTTGAAAGTACGAATTTGGAAAAGCCTTTCTATTTTTAGTGTCTACGCAGTCAGAGGAATGTATACACCGAATTTCATTACTCTAGGCGCAGCCGTTTTGTTGGTACCATTTTTATTCCACTATTCCCATTTCATCTCTTAAAAGTAAGTATTTGAGAAAAATAATTCTATATTCAGCATCTAATCAGTTAGAGGAATTTACATACCGAATTTTGTGTTTCTAGTCGTTTGATAGGTACCATTTTATTCCCTTTTTGCCCCATTTCACTTCTTACGAATAAGAACCATTTTATGGTGCACGTTTCTGCCATAAGGGGAATACGCATACCAAATATCAAATAAATTTAAGCAGACACTTTACAAAACATGCTTAAATAATCTATTTGGGGTATCTCTAGCCCATTTACACATTTATGTCAAATTTGGTCCCTTAGCTCCTTTCGTCTAGATGGTAGCATGCTTTCAGCAGACGGACGGATTTGGCTAGATCGTCGTAGAATTTTATGACGATCTATTGATGTGTACTTTATAGAGTCTCAGATCGATATTTTAAGGTATTACAAAGGGAATGACAAAGTTAGTATATGGTGGAGGGTATAAAAATAGCAAATTATTTTTTAATTCCAATGCTGGCAATACAACACTCGCCTGGTATACTAGTCAATCATAAATTAGAATAGAACCTTGATTTAAAACCCTGTGTTTTCTATGAATACACAACCTTTACTTTCGCATATACCCAGCAAAAAGAGAGAACCCAAAGAAGTGAAATAGATGTTCATCTTCTGATTTGGAAGTAATGAAAATTGGGATCTTCACCAATGCATTTTTTTAAAGACTTAAAAGTTATTTTTAAGTGTTGCAAAGGAACCACATTGTCACTTGTTTCCATATCTGTTTTAAAAAATCCGCCGCTACCGGGGGTAGAACAGCGGACATTCTGGTTGCTACTACGGCACTCTAACCATCTCAACTATCCTCTATTGTGAGTGGTGAATAACTAAAACAAATCATTTAGTTAGGTAGAACTGACAATAGGAAACTTAACAAAATATTTATTTAATATTAACTAATATATAATGCAAATAAATATAATAAATACTAATAAAATTTAGTATTAAATAAATTGACACTACTTAATTTTACTGATATTATGTAATTAATAAAAATATGAAATAAGCAATAAATTTTTATTTTTTAAGCAAACATTTTTAAATTATTAAAGTTATTCGAAATTAAACATTATTTATTTATAAAAGTAATAAAAAAATATTAAAAAAGTTTTTTCCCGAGACACGATTCGAACCCGAGAGCTACTGGGTGCAAAGCTGACACCTTACCTTTGTGAGCCCATACTAAAAAGTCGTTCCCATTCAATTGTGAAAATGCTATTCATAAAATGTTACGGAATATTAACATATTATAGACTTTTTTGAAAGTTGTCTAAAAGAACTTCCTCAAAAGCGGGTAAAATGCACATTTGGGATTTGAGATGCGATTAAAATGTGCTTTCTACGGATGTACTTCCAATTTTTTTTGTTAGGTACTAAAACACTGTATTTATTTTTAGCTATTAATAAAGTCTCGCAGTAAATACGACAGATATTTGACCTACTGATGGCTTTACAACTCTTGATGCCAATAAAATTCCCATTCATTCTTTATGGGCTTTTTATTCCACATTTTGTTTTTCGGGGCCAAACCATACCCACCGCTATTGTTCTTGAATAATGAACGAAAAAAAATATTCGACAATATCTACAGAACGTATATGCAAATATGTATACATATAGTGCAACCTAAATTTCATTATTGAAATGAAAAGGAGCGGTGTTTTGTTGCTTTATACGAAATATATTACATATTCATATAAAAGAAACGAAAACAGTTGACGAACTGTTTTCAATTTGTTTTAATTCAATTCAAGCAAAATCCCAACTAAAAACTAAAGCATCACTTATTGAGACAATATCGGCAACTGTTTTGGTTTACTTTTGCTTTTGCAACAAAAAGAGAAAGTTTGTTTTTTGGTGAAAAATTCACTTAAATCCCATCACATTTTTTTCGTGCGATGACATTCGGCTAATTTGTCACTAAATGTTAATTAAAATGCGATCACAAATTCATTTTCAGTTTTTTTTGGCAAAATGAACAGAAAAAGCTGAAACAACATCAACAACCAGCAAGAGGACGGTAGAAGCAGCAGCGACGAAAACAAAAACAACATTTAAATATTGTCACTGCTACAAAAACACTTAAATGCACAGTGTGACGGAAGGATGAGAACGGTGGTCAAAAATGTTCGTCTGAAGTGAACAAACATAAAACGTTTAGATGTGGTTCACTATATTAAATTTCGTCGGATTAAAGTTCGGTATCATATCATGATACCGGTCATGGACCGGCCTCATTTTCGAAAGTATACGGCCCGATGTCGCCAGCCCACTCTTTGTGGGCGCTTTGGTTTTCGACAATCACTCCTGGATTACACAGTGCAACACGAAAAAAAATAACCATATACGGACACCGCTACATGATAAAAGACCAAAAAAAAAAAAAAGACCCGTGTTTTTTTTTCCCCCAAAGTCATGCACTTTTTTTTATGGGCCCCCAGAGATTTGAGGCCTCGGTGTAATTTTTGGAAAAAAGTGATCATATTCTCAGGCTCATATCTTGCAAACCGTTCGGAATTTTGATTTACTCTCTGAGGCAAAGTTCTAGCTCTTGTCATAAAGAACAAAAATTGTGAACATATAAAAAAACTTCATCTTCAAGGTCAAAATCGCAAAAAACTTAAAAAAATTCGATTTTTTTTAACCTTTTTTCCCCTGTTCAGGTCCATAGGTAGCAAACCGTTGAAAATTCAGGGAAACAATCAACTACAAAAATGTACCTAAGATCTCAATAAACAACTTTCTAGAACATATGAACTTCCTAGGAATTATTCTTAACACCGTTTAGGTAGCGCTTAGGTAGCCGCAAAAGTGAAAAATTTTCCAAAAATTAGATTTTTTTTCCTTTTTTGCCCTGTTCAGGTCCATAGGTAGCAAACCGTTAAAAATTCAAGGAAACAATCAACAACAAAAATGTACTTAAGATTTCAATAAACAACTTTCTAGAACATATGAACTTCCTAGGAATTATTCTTAACACCGTTTAGGTAGCGCTTAGGTAGCCGCAAAAGTGAAAAATTGTTTATTCCAGTATTTCTTACCCACACGACATCATTTTGACAAGAGCTAGAACTTTGCCTCAGAGAGTAAATCAAAATTCCGAACGGTTTGCAAGATATGAGCCTGAGAATATGATCACTTTTTTCCAAAAATTACACCGAGGCCTCAAATCTCTGGGGGCCCATAAAAAAAAGTGCATGACTTTGGGGGAAAAAAAAACACGGGTCTTTTTTTTTTTTTTGGTCTTTTATCATGTAGCGGTATCCGTATATGGTTATTTTGAAATGACTTCAAAAATGTTGCACAGTGTTATCATTCGCCCAAATGCGGCAATTCTGCTTATTGACGAATCCACTGAGGTGAAAATGTGCCTCATCATCATCAAATTGACCGAAGTGCACGATATGCATTTTGATTTGAACGCCCATTTTCATAATAAGCGTGCTTAACTTTAACGCGTTGTTCGATTGTGTATCTTTCCATGGTTCAAATTGAGAAATGTCAAAGGAAATGCAGAAAAAGCTTGACGTTTAGATGTGGTTCACATTCAACATCGGCCTTATAATTTAACCACCCTTTATAAGGCATGCGCACTTTTTTAAATATATTGCATGCCTCATTATTATAATAGTCCATTACTATATATTAACCCAGCAAAAAGAGAGCACCCAAAGAAGTGAAAAAGGTGTTCATCTTGTGAAGTAGTGAAGATTGGGATTGAATTTAACATGGAGTTGTCATAGGTGGGATGTCCTTTATTTTGAAAGACTTAAAAGTTATTTTTAAGTGTTGTAAAGGAACCACTTTTTCACTTGTTTCCATTTCTGTTGTAAAAAATCCGACGCTACCGGGGGTAGAACAGCGGACCTTCTGATTGCTACTACGATACTCTAACCACCGTAGCTGTTCTCTGTTGTGGGTGGTGTATAACTAAAACAAATCATTTAGTTCGGTAAAACTGACAATTGGGAACTTAACAAATTTTTTGTTTAATATGAACTAATATATAACGCAAATAAATACTAATTAACTTTAGTATTAAATAAATTTACATTACTTAATTTTACTGATATTATGCAGTACCAATAAATAATAAAAATATGAAATATTTTAAGTACATTAAAAAAGCAATAAATTTGTATTTTTGAATCAAAAAATTTTAAATTGTCAAAATTATACAAAATTAAACAATGTTTATTTATAAAAAAAAAATATAAAAAATTTTTTTCCCGAGCCAAGATTCGAACCCGAGACCTTCTGGGTGCAAAGCGGACACCTTACCTTTGTGACCCCATACTAAAAAGTCGTTCCCATTAAGTTGTGAAAATGCTATTCATAAAATGTTACGGAATATTAACATATTATCGACTTTTTTGGACGTTATTTAAAAGTACTTCCTCAAAAGCAGGAAAAATGCTAATTTGGATTTTGAGATGCGATTAAAATGTGATTCTTACGGAAATGCTTCCAATTTTTTTGCTGGGAATATAATACTGTAATTGTGATCAAAAATGAACATGAGACAACAATCTTCAAAAAAGTCCCCTAAATGTTAGGTGTATTGCCAGGCGTCATTAGGGAGAAACATTTCCCCCATTTGCAAATTTTTGATTCAGCTGCAGACAAAGTGACTGAAAAGTAAACATTGGAGTGTAAACATCTAATTTCATGATTCTAAGTACATCCGTTTGGTATCAGTTTTATTCTTTTTTTCATTTTGACCCTTAAAGTACGAAATTGAAGAAATACTCGTATTTTGCCTGTCTACGAAGACAGACGAGTCTAAACACAGAATTTCATGATCTTAGCTACCTCCGCTTGCTTGGTATCAATTTTATCCCGCGTTGATCCTAAAGGTACGAATATTGAAATATGTCTTAATTTTTCGCATATATGAAACTTTTTCAATCAGAAAATTTGAAGAAATACGAGTGTCCGTTCGCTTGATACCAAATTATAGTCCGATCTTAACAAAAATTGGCACAAGTACGTTTTGTGGATCAAGGACGAACGCTATTTAATTTGGAGCAACTCGGTTCAGATTTAGATATAGCCCCCATACAAATGTACCCGATTTTCTTTAAATTTGACACTACATCTTACAATCCAACTAGAAATACCTATGAGGAAATTCGGTAATATCGGTTCAGATTTAGATATAGCCCCCATACAAATGTCGCTCCCGATTTGACATTTTCCGTTCCAGAAACCACATATTATACTCGATTTTCTTTCAATTTGGCACAACATCTTATAATCCAACTAGAAACACCTATGCAAAAATTGGCTAAGATCGGTTCAGATTTAGATATAGCCCCCAAACAAATGTAGCTTCCGATTTGACTTTTGCCGCTTTAGAAACCACATATTGTAGTAGATTTTCTTTAAATTTGGCACAACAGCTTATAATCCAACTAGAAACACCTATGCAAAAATTGGCTAAGATCGGTTCAGATTTAGATATAGCCCCCAAACAAATGTAGCTCCCGATTTGACTTTTGCCGCTTTAGAAACCACATTTTGTAGTCGATTTTCTTTAAATTTGGCACAACAGCTTATAATCCAAGTAAAAACCCTATTGTGAAAGTGGCTAAGATCGGTTCAGATTTAGATATAGCGCAAATACAAATGTTGCTCCCACATGTTTAACCGATTTTGGCCAAACTATACATATTATATTTCACCTATATCGTTCCAGATTTCAATATACCCTCATACAAATGTCCTTTCCGATTTAACATTTTTTGTCAAACTTTTTCACCGAATTAAATTGTATTCGGATAGAAAGTGGATTGTATCATAGAGTCGGCCCCGCCCGACTTTAGCCTTTCCTTACTTGTTTTTTTTTTTTTTTTGGCACTTTAATTAATTATTAAAATTTCTCAATCGATTTTTTAAAGCGTATATGCATGATTTTTTCATTTGAATGTGCTGCATCCAGCAGTTTGCGACTTCGAACGAATTTTTAAAATTTTATGGAATTTTTTCGTTGGTTTAACATGGAATTCTTTCATAGTTAAACGGCTTTCGGGAAAAATGTATGTACAAAATATTAAATGAAATTCTTGTATTTCCAAAATTGCATTGCAGGTTGTAGCCTCTACCTACACTGAAAGAATTTCTCTTCATAATATTTATGAAGCGATTTCAAAACAGGTTTTTCATAAATTTAGTGTTGTTTTTTCCTAATCTGTATGAAAAATTCATAAATAAAATGAAAATAAACATTTCATAAAACAAAATTGTTAAATTAGTGAAACTTAGTTTCATAAGATCAAAGAAAGATTTTATTGTAAAGGGTGATTTTTTAAGAGCTTGATAACTTTTTTTTAAAAAAAAAACGCATAAAATTTGCAAAATCTCATCGGTTCTTTATTTGAAACGTTAGATTGGTCCATGACATTTACTTTTTGAAGATAATTTCATTTAAATGTTGACCGCGGCTGCGTCTTAGGTGGTCCATCCGCTTAGTCCAATTTTGGCATTTCCACGTTTTTGAGTAACAGAGACCCAATTGGTGCGAACGGCGACGAATCGAAAATTGGTGGTCATCATTAACACTGGCCGATACAGCTGCGATATTTTCTTCAGTTCGCACTCTACGTAAGCGTGTTGGTGGTTTAATGTCCAACAATGTAAATTTGGTGCGAAATTTAGTCACAATAGCCCGAATAGCCGCTTCAGTGGGTCGATTAAACTGACCATAAAATGGAAGCGCGCAATGAACTTTCTTAACAGAGCACGCATTTTGATAATAAAATTCAATAATTTGCAAGCGTTGTTCGTTTGTAAGACGATTCATGATGAAATGTCAAAGCATACTGAGCATCTTTCTCTTTGACACCATGTCTGAAATCCCACGTGATCTGTCAAATACTAATGCATGAAAATCCTAACCTCAAAAAAATCACTCTTTATTAGAGAAACAATTCTTAAAGATCATGAAACCAATAAAATATTTGTGTTATGAAATGTCTTCATAAATATCATGAAGGATGACATAGTTTTTATGAACTGTTTCATAACTTATAGCTAAATTTTTAGTTGTCGACTTTATTCGTTTGAATGCTAGCAATTCTCATTTGTCCTCTGTTATCGCTGACATAAGTATGACCCCTTATTTAGGTCAAAGACATATTCGTTGCAAAGACTCTAGTAATGACAGTGTGTGTTGATTGGTTTGCCAACCAAAAAAAAAAAGGTCTGACTTTTTTTGCTTTCTTCTTTATACTGGAAACTTCAATATAAATTATTAATATTTATGAAACTTTTTCATAAAATTAATGAAGTTTCTTTAAAAAATCTATGAAAATTTTCATAAATCATATTATGAGAAGTAATGAACATGACAAAAGTTCATCGAGTGAATAACTGCATTTCATAGCTTCTACGAAATGTTTGATAAATTCTATGAAATTTTTCATTGATTTGTGCTTTATGAAACATGTTTCATACATTTTATGACGTGTTTCTTTGGCGACTTTTTAATGAAAACTTTCACTGAGGTTAAGACAAAATCATAAATATTATGAAGATAATTTTCTCAGTGTAGTGAAATTCATGATAATTTCATATGACAAACATTTTCATGCGAAAAAAGGAACGGTGTACGTTTTCGTTGGCAGCAGAACTGAACTGAAAAATAAACATGACAGAAAAAATACAACAATCCGTGTGACTTGTTGCAGTTGTGTCGGCATTTTTGGAAATAAAACAAGTAAGGAAAGGCTAAAGACGGACGGAGCCGACTATATGATACACTCCACTTTCTATCTAATTACAATTCAATTCGGTAAAAAAGTGAAATCGGGAAGGATTTTTCTATGTAAATGTATGTGACCCGCTTTAACCATGTATGTTTATAGGCGAAATATAATATGTAAACTTTGGCCAAATTGGTTAAACATTTGGGAGCAATATTTGTATATATATAAATAAATTTATATCTAAATCTGAACCGATCTTATCACTTTTCAGTTGGATTATAAGATGTTGTGCCAAATTTAAAGATGTGGTTTATAAAGCGGAAAAAGTAAAATCGTGAGCGACATTTATATGGGGGCTATATCTAAATCTGAACCGATTTGCCTCAAACTAAATAGCGTTCGTCCGTGATCCACAAAACTTACTTGTGCCAATTTTTGTTAAGGACTATAATTGCGACCGGTAATTTGATTACAACGGACATTGCTAAATCGACTCAATAAGTGATTCTAAGCCGATCTGTATAATAAACGATGGGTCTAACTCGTTTCCTTTTGGGTGTTACAAACAAATGCATAAAGACATAATACACTCGTGGAGTGTATAACAAACGACAACTACCACAAAACAGCAGATCATTTGTGTCACCCAGGCAGGCTTGTAGAGGATATACATCAAAGACGAAGATCGACACTTGTGTAGGAAATATGACAAGTGGTGAATTCAAACATTCACTAATTACTCAATACTGAATACTGTTATTTAATTGTTAAATTATTAAAAAAACGTTATTCTTATATTAATCATATATTTCTTTCTTTCTCCTTTATTCCCTAAATATACCCTAAATCTATTTGCACAGTACTCGATTGCTCTTTAAAAATATTATCGAGCGGAATACGAAATCGTTTCAAATGGATTCTTGTCAATCACACAACGCTTCTGTTTGAGTTGATGGTTGCTCTAAATTGTGTTGATTTTGTATTGTTTGTCGTTCCTTTTGTTAAATTAGTTAAATCCACTGTTGCCTTCTGAGAAACTACAGCAACGACGACGACGACATCCTCGCCGCAACAGTCAACAGTTTTGGCCACATTATTTAACAACACGACATCCGACCGAAACAGCAGCAGCAGCAGCAGCAACAATTACTACAACAACCAAGTGGTTTTTAAATCAATGAATGAAGTGATGAGTTGGTAGCGCGCGCCGGCACGTTTGTTGATTGCGTCGTACGAACGAACGACTGTGGCTCACTTTACTTTGATCCAAAGGCTGCGTCAGTGGCGTCCATCGGTTTCGTTTGTTGCATGCATGGTTTGTGGCTTGTTGTGTTGTTGCGTTGTTGGTGCTGCACACTTTTCTGCTCCATTCCTGTCATGTGAAGTGCCGGACGGTTTAACAGCATAAAATATGTCTTTTGTGTTTTGGTGTCATTTTAATGAATTTTTAAATAATTTGCTGGTTGTTGCTGCCTGTCGACGACCAGCAACGGTTCATACATCGGTTCAGTAGCATTTAACAAAGTGGCCAGAAATGATGGCGACATCCCATTGAAATTGTTTTGGCTGCGATTCATGGATTGTATGCATATGTAGTTGTGCTTATGTTGTGGATAGATCTGAAAATAATTACAAATCGTTGGAATTGTGAAAAATCGACTTTTGTGAAAAAATATTGAATTAAAAGAGGAAGTATGAAAACGTTGATAAAATGATATTTATTTGCTAAAATCAGCTTTCAGCTTAAGAGCCCAAACACAATGCAAATCGTTGGCAGCGGCGACCTTTTTTAGAGTCCAAACACAGTGTTACATGCTGGTGGCGCTCGCTCGCACATGTATTTCATATGGGTAGAAGAAAAAGTGCTACCGCTAACCGCTGCTGCGCTCTCTCATTCCCTCACAAAACTAACAAGTAAGAAGGCGTTAAGTTCGGCCGGGCCGAATCTTATATACCCTCCACCACGACATAGAAGTACAGAACCATATTACGAAAATTGTGATATGTTTATGCACATTACTATATTTGATTACTATTTCAAACTATAATGTATACTTATGAGCACTGTTTAAAATATACTACTATAAATAAATACAATGCTGTAATTGTGAAAGTGAACATGCCGAAAATATTAGGCGATTGTCAGTCGCCATTAGGGAGACGCATTTTCAGATACAGACAAAGTGACTGCATTATTTTGATAAGAAAATTACAAATTTTAAAGATATCCCCATTCGCCCCATTCTCCGCCCTAATGTACAAATTTGGAAAAAAAAAACTTTTTGTTTCGAGTCTTCATTGTCAGACCACCGAATACACACCGAATTTCATGATATCAACTTCAGCGGGCTGAAAGGTCCCATTTTTATCCCTCTTTTTCAATTATATCACTTAAAAGTACGAATTTCGAAAAATCCCTCTATTTTACGTGTCTATGCAATTAGAGGGATGTACGCACCGAATTTCATGATTCTAGCTGTTGTCGTATCAGTGGTACCATATTTTATCTATTTTTGTCCCATTTCGCCCGCTAAAACATTTATTTTCTTTGTGGTGCTTCCAAGCTACAAGAGGAATGTCCGCAACAAATTTCAAATGTATGAAAATCAGAAATTTAATTAATAAGCCAAGGCTACCAATATTTTTATACTATGTATATATATAATGGAAATAATACTTCAATTCATAAAGTAAATATAAGGCAGCAACCATAAATACCCTAAATATTGGGGGATAGAGAGTGTATTTTCAGCTACAGTCCTTTGGTTGGTTGTATTTCCATCTATTTTAAATTCAAATGTATACATTTTGAAAATACCTTATCTCTCACGTAGGCAGTATAAGACAACTTCATGATTCTACCATTTTATGTCGTAAAAACAACAAAATAAAGTACGAATTTGGAAAAAAAATTATTTTACGTGGATATACACTCAGTGGAATGTATATACCCAATTCCATGATACTATCTGCGGCCATTTTGTTGGTACCATTTTTATCCCCTTTTTCGCATTTTACTCCTTAAAAGTACGACTTTCGAAAATTTCATCATTCTAGCTGTAGCCTTTTAGCTGGTACCATTTTTATCCCTCTGCTCCCATTGAATCCCTTGAAAGTACGAATTTGGAAAAACTTTTTTGTTCGTGTCACTCAGTCAGAGGAATGTATACCGCGAATTTCATGGTTCTAGCTGCATCCATTTGTTTGGTACAATTTTTATCCCCTTTTTCCATTTTACACCCCAAAAGTACGAATTTCGAAAATTTCCTTTATTTTATGTGTCTACGCAATCAGAAGAATATATACACCGAATTTCATTATTCTAGGTGCAGCCGTTAGGTTGGTATTATTTTTATCCCTCTATCCCCATTTAACCCCTTAAAAGTACGAATTTAGAAAAAATACTTTTATATTATGTATCTACTCTATTAGAGTAGATACATACAAATTTCGTGTTTCTATCTGTTTTCGTTTGACAGGTACTATTTTTATCCCTTATTGTCTAATTTCGCCCCCTACAAATAAAAATCACTCTATGGTGCCGTTTTATGCTACAAAGGGAATGCGCATTGCAAATATCAAGTAAATACAAGCTAATATGTACAAAAATCATGCTGAAATACTTTAAATATTACGGGTATTTTCAGTCCTTGTGAGGGAAAAATTTTTCCCTCTGGGCCGATCGTCCACTTTCAATCCCAACCGATCTACAACCATAAGACACATTTAGGAAAAATTTGAACCTCCTAGCTCATATCGTTCGGCCGCTATCGTGCTTTCAACAGACAGACAGACAGACAGACGGACATGGCTATATCATCTTAGAATTTTACCACGACCCAGAATATATATACTTTATGGGGTCTCCGATGAATATTTCAAGGTGTTACAAACGGAATGACAAAGTGAATATACCCCCATCCTGGAGGTGGAGGGTATAAAAATGGCGTTGGCACATATTACTGAAAAATGCACGAAGTAACCCTTTTCCTCTGAATGCCAGCATCCAGAAGAAGACGAATAACACCAAAAAATAAAATAGCTTTAATTTTATTCAACATAAATGATTAATTTAAAGCCCATTAGGCCTTTTTTATTTTTTTAATAGTAAATTAAAGTACTAAATTATGATGGAGGACACATTTATTGAAAATAATGTTATATTTTTCACTCTTTGTGGGTGCATTGGTTTTTCGACAATCACTCTTGGAATCACGAAGTGCACGATATGCATTTTGATTTTTTATTTCCATTCCATTTTCATAATATGCCTGAATAACTTTAACGCGTAGCTCCATTGTCTATCTTTCCATGGCATTATTTATTTTAAGCTTTCTTAAAATTTTGTTTTTGGTCATCCTGTACTAATATAGGGTGATAATTATGTTGGTTATATATTGAGTTTATATGGGAGGTTGTAGTGGGCGTGGTCCGATCGGCCCAATTTTATTTTTAATTTTTTAAGTGTATTTTGACTAGAAAATTTGCAAAGTTACAAGATTGTATCTTTATTTTTCGACTTTCTGCCATAAAAAATGAATTTGAGACCAGTGTGCATGGTTCAAATTGAGTTAGTCTGAAATTGAGAAATGTCAAATGAAATGCAGAAAAAACTTGCAGAAAAAACTTGTGGTTCACATTCAACATCGGCCCTTACAATTTAACCACCCTTTATTTCTTATGGGTAGAGTAAAACCCCGGAATAGATTTTATTTTCATGGCGTCGCTCTCGCATTCTCTCGCAATTCTGAAGGTGGAGCAGAGATACAAGCCGACCGATTTTAAGCCGACGAGCCGCCGCCGCCGCATGTTTCCGCACGAGCCGCGCCGCCGCCGTTTTCATCGGCTCAAATCGACTTCAACACGCCGCCGATTTCATCGACTCATATCGACTTCAACCACGCCGCCATGATTTGACGGAGATCTAACTCAGTCAAATCTTACTAGCAAAACTGACAACCCACTTAAAATTACAAAAGAAAATATAAATGCCGACTTAGACAACCTACTGCTGTGAAATATATTGATCTTTCTTTGAATTTGGTATCCCACTATATGATGAAGGCTATAGAAAATTGAATGATTGTATTTTGATTTGAAAGTCGCATTTATATAAGTCAATTCCAGTACGTGTGGCCATGTGTTCCTATAAATAACAATGAACAACAGCTCCTCTATTGTGCCTCTTTAGTGTGTCAAAGTAGGTAGAGTATTATTATTCTTTGGAAGGATTATGATATTCAAGCCTCACATGAAAAGCTGTAATTACAAAAATATTTATTAAATTCGTCCATGTTATAAATTTTGGGAATGGATTCCCACTCTCAAAAAATTATTGTATGGGATAACAATTAGGGTGTCCAACCGCGATTAATCGAATAATTTTTGTCAAATATTTGTTCGAGAAATAAAAAATCATGATTTTCGAAAGACGAATAATTCGAATAAATTATCCCAAATAATCGTTTTTTGCCTTAAAAACTAATGAAATCGTCGTATGCTTTGTATGATAAATTGATTTTGTATAGCCAGTTTGCTTCATTCTAAATATAAAACCACAAATTTTTCGATTTTTGATTTGTATGCTCCACAGATATTAATATAACGATTTATCCGACATCATTTAAAAATAGCAAAAACTGGCCAATAGCTTCAGAATTATTTAAAATTTAAAGAATAGTAATTGAGGTTAACACCGCGATAATAAAGTCAGTTCTGTTATAAATCATATGATCCATATTATCAATGGATAACTTCTGATATTGTGCTCATTTAAGGGAAGGTTCTTTATTTTGATAAGATATTAAGATTTTTGTCAACTTCTAATGAATTTCGAATTTGATATTACAATTTTTAAATAAAATCAGATACGTAATAAACGTTCAATATATAGTGGAACTAACCGTAAACTGGCGTGTCTTGTCTATATAACTATTATTAATTATATTTTATTTAAGTGGACAATTGTTCGATTAATCGGTTAATCAAATAACTCTCGATTTCATCATTCGATTAATTAGAATTTTTTTGTTTTTAAATAACATAAAAGTCCGAATAATTGGATACCCTAATAACAATATTACATTTTTGGAACATTGGCTAATATTAACGAATATTGAACTACTTGACAAAAAATAAAAGAAAATTGTTCCTTCCGTTTTCCAAAAATTGTCAAATAAATAGGGGTAATCGAATGACAGAACGAGCCGGCAAATCAGCCGAAAGCCGCCGCCGCCGACCCATTTTGAACAGCGTCGCCGCCGCCGATAATTATGGTTCGGCTTGTAACTCTGAGGTGGAGTCGCCAAATCTTAATGAAAAATTTAAGTTTTCACGAAGCAACGCCATTCATCTGAATGCCAGCACCAAGAAGAAGACCAACAACACCAACAAATATAATAGTTTGTAATATTGCTATCGATATATTTTTTTCCAATGAACATTCAAAACATGATAGTAAATCAGAGTGTTCTAGATCAAATTACATTACTAGTTTTAATTTTATTCAACATGCAAAAATAATTAAAATAGCTATCCATAGTTTCTTTAGTATTTTTATACCCTCCACCTCCAGGATGGGGGTATACTAACTTTGTCATTCCGTTTGTAGCACCTTGAAATATCGACCTGAGACCCTATAAAGTATATATAGTCTTGATCGTCACAAAATTCTAAGACGATCTTGCCATGTCCGTCCGTCGGTCTGTTGAAAGCACGCATATTTTTTCAATATGTCTGCTTGAACTTACTTGATATTGGGTATGCACATTCCCTCTATAACAAAAACGTGCACCATGAAACGATTTTTATTCGTAGGGGGTGAAATGGGGCAAAAAGGGATAAAAATGGTACATATCAAGCGACAACAGTTAGAAACATGAAATTCGCTGTGTACATTCCATTATTTTTTTTCAAATTCGTACTTTTGAGGAATAAAATGGGAATAGAGGGATAAAAATGGTACCAACCAAACGGCTGCATCTAGAATAATGAAATTCGGTGTAGACATTCCTCTGATTGCGTAGACACGTAAAATAGAAGGATTTTTCGAAATTCGTACTTTTTGGGGTTCAAATGGAAAAAGGGGATACAAGTAGTACTAACCAAATGTTCGCAGCTTGAGTCATGAAATTCGGTGTATACATTCGTCTGACTGCGTAGACACGTCAAATAAACGGATTTGTCGAAATTCGTAATTTTTGGGGTTAAAATAGAAAAGGGGATAAAAAATAGTACCAGCCAAATGACCGCAGCTAGAGTCATGAAAAATAAAAGTTTTTTTTCCAAATTCGTACTTTCAAGGGATACAATGGGTACAGAGGGATACAAATAGTACCAACTAAACGGCTACAGCTAGAATGACGAAACTCGGTGTGTACATCCATCTAATTGCGTGGACACGTAAAATAAAGAGATTTTAGAAAGTCGTACTCTTAAGGGGGTAAAATAGGAAAAAGTGAATAAAAATGATGCCAACCAAATGGCCGTAGCTAGAATCATTGAATTCGGAGTATACATTCCTCTGACTGCATAGGCACGCAAAATAAAAAAAGATTT
The DNA here is from genome assembly GCA_947397865.1 of Polietes domitor. Taxonomy (NCBI): domain Eukaryota; kingdom Metazoa; phylum Arthropoda; class Insecta; order Diptera; family Muscidae; genus Polietes; species Polietes domitor. Next base: position 24,114,354 of record OX377618.1, on the reverse strand, counting down.
TTCCAAAATCGTACTTTTACGGCAAAAATTTTTTGAATCATGAAGTTAGGTTATGTTGCATGTATGTTTTCAAAATGTGTACTTTTGGAATTAATATAGAATGGAAATACAACCAACTGTAGCACAGAAAATATAAATATAAAAATATTTATTTTTTAAATTGACTTGAAGTATTATTTCGATATATACATATAGTGTCAACGTACCGGTAGCCTTGTCTTATAAGTGTGGTTTGAAATGATAAAAATATTATATTTATTTATATATAATATTTTTTCTAGAAACACCTATGCTGAAAGTGGGTAAGATCGGCTCAGATTTAGATATAGCCCCCATACAAATGTCGCTCCCGATTTGACTTTTTCCACTCTAAAAACCACATATTGTACCCGATTTTCTTTAAAATTGGCACAACAGTTTATAATCGAACTAGAAACACCTATGCTGAAAGTGGGTAAGATCGGTTCAGATTTAGATATAGCCCCCATACAAATGTCGCTCCCGATTTGACTTTTTCCGCTCTAAAATCCACATATTGTACACGTTTTTCTTTAAAATTGGCACAACATCTTATAATCCAACTTAAAACACCTATGGTGAAAGTGGGTAAGATCAGTTCAGATTTAGATATAGCCCCCATACAAATGTCGCTCCCTATTTAACTTTTTCCGCTTTAGGAACCACATTTGTACCCGATTTCCTTTAAAATTGGTACAACATTTTATAATCGAACTAGAAACACATATGGTGAAAGTGGGTAAGATCGGTTCATATTTAGATATAGCCCTCATACAAATGTTGCTCGCGAATGTTTAACCGATTTTGGCCATCAAACTTTGCAGATCCTTATATTTTTCAACTAGGAATACCTATCGTGAATGAGAAAAATATAGGCCCATGTTTTGGACCAGGCCCAAAATGTTGTTATAGGCCCCTTTTGAAATGTCGGTCCGATTCATCCTATTACTACTGTATAATTTGTATTTGTCTGTCGGATAATTGGATCAATTACCATATTATTATCCACATTCGTTAAATATGACTAAAGATGAATTTATAGTAACTGTATAATTTATATGAACTACATAAAATTGCTCCATGAAGTAACTGGGTTTAGTAATCAAAGCGAGGTACATACGCAGGGAGTGGTGTAGGGTATTACATAGTCGGCCCGCCCGACTTTAGCCTTTCCTTACTTGCTTTTTATGAAAATACACAAAATTATGAACAATAGAAAATGCGACGATTCAAGCCGCTAACCGCTCTCTCTTCTTTGGTTTCGTCGCTAGAGAATTTTTTCGCCGCCAGTTTGAAGTACTGTTCGGACTCTAAAGTATTCCCACCTACCAGTCTTTTTTTACAAGGCGATATATATTCTAGTAAAAAGGTCTCTTAGAACCCTTAGAGAACATATATAGAATAGCGCCCAATGTAGAGCATGATGGTGACATGGCCTGATTATGCATTACTGTCTAAGCTAACAGATCTTAGTTTCCAAAGAAAATCATGTAGCTTGAATTGCTTCTTGCTTCCATTGCCGAATTTTCTGCGCTTGAAGGTTCCACTCACCTTGTTGTCGACATGTTTGCGGCCAAACATGTGTACATTTATCTCAACCACAAAATAGACATCAACCAATTAAATGTGATGCCAAAGTCAGAACTTTTATGGTTTGTGAGTAAACTTTTCTTTAAAAGTACTTTAGCACAAACTCTATAATTTGCAGACCACAATGTGTGGTCTATGAAGAGGAAACCTTAAATGGAATACAAATGAAGCAAGAAACCACAGACACTTGAAATAGACAAACTCTTCGGTTCGTTGTTAGGTTCATAAAAAGCAAACAGCAAATCCACCTTTCAGCTATTGTAAAAAATTACTAAGAACGCCTGAAAGAAAGAAAACGTTAAATGGTAAGCTATATGATAGAACGTTTGCTGCTTCAGACAATTTGCAGCAGATAAGTTAAAACTGAGTAACGAATAGAATGATTGTTCGCTGTGAATACACTCCTTCCATATAGGCCTTCAATTTAATTTAACCTCCATTTGCATGTAGCTCCGTTAACCTAAAGTTGGGGCTAACCGTTAGAGTTACGGATGTCAGTCTGTGTGAACATTGTCAACTAACTCTTGGTTAACTCTAACGGAGCTATATGAAATCAGAAAGTTTGGGTATTTTAGCTAGAACCAATTTCAGATAAGCTCCTTCATCATCTCATATCGTGGTAAAATAGATATTAACAAGTAAAAAGGCGTTAAGTTCGCCCGGGGCGAATCTTATATACCCTGCACATTTCACAATATTATCGGTAGATTAGAAGCTGTCAACATTATATAGAAGTGCACTACCATATTAGGAAAATTATGATTCATCATTATTATAATATTAATAGTCCTCTACTATATATGAATATTAATATAATAATAAACCATAAATCTTCAAAAATGTGCGCTAAATATTATTAGATAGAAACAATTTCCCTCAAGCCCGATTTTCCCCATTTGCAATTTCTTGATTCCATCTACAGTCTAAATGACGGTACCATTTTTCATGGCTTTAGCTACATTCGTTTTATTGGTACCAGTTTCACTCCTTTTTCCATTTTGACGCTAAAAGTACGAAGCTAGAAAAATTCTTACCTCTTATTTTCCGTGTCTGCGTAGACTGACGAGTGCAAATACGAATATCGGAAGATCTTTTTATTTTGGCCGTCACCACAGTCAGAGAAGTGTGCACACCGAATTTCATTATTAAAGCTGCAGCCGTTTGGATGGTACCATTTTTATTTTCAGCCTAAAAGTATTGATTTCATTATTATAGCTGCATCCGTTTGATTGGTACCATTTTTATCCTTTTTCGCCCCGTTTTTATACCCTCCACCTCTAGGATGGGGGTATACTAACTTTGTCATTCCGTTTATAACACCTTGAAATATCGACGTGAGACCCTATAAAGTATATATATTCTTGATCGTCATAAAATTCTAAGACGATCTAGCCATGTCCGTCCGTCCGTCTGTTGAAAGCACGCTAGGATCTAAACCAAAGAAGCTAGGAGGTCCAAAATTTGCATAAATACGTCTTATAGTCGTAGATCGGTTGGGATTGAAACTGGGCGAAATCGGCCCAAAAGGGAAAATTTTTTCCTTCACAAGGACTGACAAAAACCATAATAACCCCTAATGTTTTATATTTAGCATATTTTTTCAATATGTCTGCTTGTATTTATATTGGGTATGCGCATTTCCCCTGTAACAAAAACGTGCTCCATAGAGTGATTTTTTCGTAGAGGGTGAAATGGGGCAAAAAGGGATAAAAATGGTACCTATCAAACGACCACAGCTAGAAACACGAAGTTCGGTGTGTACATTCCTCTAATTGAGTAGATACATAATACGAAATTATTTTTTCCAAATTCGTACTATTAAGGGATAAAATGGGAAAAGAGGGATAAAAATGGTACCAACCAAACGGCTGGACCTAGAATAATGAAATTCGGTGTATACATTCCTCTGATTACTTAGACACGTAAAATAGAAGAATTTTTCGAAACTCGTTCTTTTTGGGGTTCAAATGGAAAAAAGGGGATAAAAATAGTACCAACCAAATGACCGCAGCTAGAATTATGAAATTTGGAGTATAGATTCCTCTGACTGCGTAGACACGAAAACTAAAAAGGTTTTTCCAAATTCGTACTTTCAGGGGATATAATGGGTAAAAATAGTACCAACTAAACGGATACAGCTAGAATGATTAAATTCGGTGTGTACATCCCTCTAACTGCGTAGACACGTATAATAAAGAGATTTTAGATAGTCGTTCTCTTGAGGGGGTAAAATTGAAAAAAGGGGATGAAAATGGTACCAATCATGGAATTAGGTGTATACATTCCTCTGACTGCATAGACACGCAAAATAAAAAATCCAAATTCGTACTTTTACGCCAAAAATTGGCTGACTAATGAAGATAAGTTATTTTGCATTAAGTACGTGAGATAATGGATTTTCAAAATCTGTACTTTTGGAATTAAAATAGAAATAGAAAAGAATATATATATATATATATATAGCCTTGTCTTATAAGTGTGGCTTGAAATAATAAAAATATTATATTTATTTATAAAATAATTTTTTCAAAATCGAAGTGCAATACATGGTGGAGTGTACATGTGGAATGCAATACATGGTGGAGGGTACATGTGGAATGCAATACATGGTGGATGGTATTTAAAGTTCGGCCCGGACGAACTTAACGCCTTTTTTACTTGTTTTTGCTAAAAGTACAAATTTCCAAAAAATACTGTTTTCAAATCTTCACAGTCACATGAATGTACCACCGAATTTCATGATTTCAACTTCAGCGGTTTGATAGGTATCATTTTTATCCCTCTTTTTCAATTCCCTCAAAAGTACGAATTTTAAAAAATTCCTCTATTTACGTATCTATGCAATTAGAGGGATATACATTACATATTTCATGTCTGTCGAATAGTTTTGGAATCATTCATATGCCAGCACTGTAAGTTGTTTGTAATTGTTGAACAATGTACGATTTTTGAAAACCACAGACTACATTATACTTGGATGAGGACACAATTTCGCAGACGTGATAATTTCTTAATGCGTTGTCATCTACGACAGGCATAATTGATTACTTTCTCAAAATTCTCAGGATAACTTTTGCATAATTTATGGCGTGTCGTTACAATATTTGATTAAGGAATTTTCATGATTTGAATATGCAATGTCCATAAATAATGTCTTACAAACGAAATTTACATAATTACAAGTATAATGTTCTACGCTCTTTGGAAAATAAGACAAATGCGTTTATCACAACGAAGGAATGGTTGGAATACAACAATAAGAACTATAAATCAATTTCTGATGATGTGGGTGATGAAACGGATTTTTGAGTGGAGAGATTTTCTGCAAAAAAACTCTATCGAGGGTATGGGAAATAAATGTAATTATTCTATGCTTATACAGTGGAATAGGCTGAGAACGAACGCAGCCAGCTAGAAGACATTGAGTATCCCTGAGATATAAGTTCTTTATGTGTAGTAGGTGCTGCACAGTGGACTTCTAAATTGAGGTGTCTCCAACATTCATTGAAAAAATGCACGAGAGGATTTGTTTAAAAAACAAAACAAAACAAGCATGTTATTTTTATTAGTTTGGGAGATCAGCACTAGTGTCTTCTATTTTTTTTGCCGATTTCAATAATTTTTTAGCCGATACTATGAAAAAGCTAATGAAAGCCACGAAATATTAAGAAAAGCGACATGTCTTAAAAAACATCAAAACTATATAAACAAAGAAGTAGAAAGGTTTCAGTCGTCACTTAAGTTGACTTATACACCCCGTTAACATATGATAACCCCACTTAAAAATTTACTAAAAAATTACTCTTCCCACTCTGCTTAGAAATGGTTCCTAATTGTTGATGTCATGAAAATATTAATTAAGGCATCTGGTCCGTTGACATTGAACCAGTTTTCGTCAGAAAAATTATCATATTCCAGTCGTTGGACTGTTGATATTGAGACACACTAAATTACATGTGAATGTTGTACAAAGGAAAGTTTATAAAAAAGGTTATAGCAAGAGATACGTCCAAAATAGGTCAACAGTCTTCGAATTTTAGTAAGACTTTTAATAAAATTGGAGTTAGTTTAAAAAATAATCGAAAAATGTCCCGAAACCGCAATAAATATTTAAAAAATCTGCACTGAGGCTAATCTAAGTTAACAAATCATATGTTTTCAAAATCGTTTTACGAATTCTATGGCTAATATTCAATTGGTAGATTAAAATGGTAATATATTTTGTTGTAAGATTTTTTATAATAATTAAGCTCTAGGTCAGTTTTTATACACTCCACGAGAGTATTATGTCTTTGTGCATTTGTTTGTAACACCCAAAAGGAAACGAGATAGACCCATTGTTAATTATACCGATCGTCTTATAATCACTTTCTGAGTCGATTTAGCAATGTCCGTCCGTCTGTCTGTCTGTCCGTCCATCTATTCTTGTAATCACGATACAGGTCGCAATTGTAGACAGAACCCAATGAAACTTTGCACAACGATGTTTTTGGGGATAAGGACGAACGCTATTTAATTTGAAGAAAATCGGTTCAGATTTAGATATAGCCCCCATACGAATTTCACTCCCGATTTGGCTCTTTTCACTCTAGATACCACATATTACAACAAATTTTCTTTAAAATTGGCAAAACATCTTATATTATAACTAGAAACACCTGTGGTAAAAATTTGTTAGATCGGTTCAGATTTATATATAGCTCCCATACATACTTCGCTCCCGATTTGACTTTTTCCGCTCTAGAGACCACATAATGTATCAGATTGTCTTCAGATTTGGTAAAACATCTTATATTTCCACTAGAAACACCCATGGTGAATATCGGTCAGATCGGTTCAGATTTATATATAGCTCCCATACAAATTTCGCTCCCGATTTGACTTTTTCCGCCCTAGAAACCACATATTGTATCAGATTGTCTTCAGATTTGCAAAAAAATCTTATATTCCTACTAGAAACTCCCACGGTGAATATCGGACAGATCGGTTCAGATTTATGTATAGATCCCATACAAATTTCGCTCCCGATTTGACTTTTTCCGCTCTAGAAACCACATAATGTATCAGATTGTCTTCATATTTGGTAAAACATCTTATATTTCCACTAGAAACACCCATGGTGAATATCGGTCAGATCGGTTCAGATTTATATATAGCTCCCATATGAATTTCGCTCCCGATTTGACTTTTTCCGCTCTAGAAACCACATATTGTATCAGATTGTCTTTAAATTTGGCACAACATCTTATAATCTTACTAGAAACACCTATGCAGAAATTGGGTAAGATCGGTTCAGATTTAGATATAGCCCCCATACAAATGTCGCTCCCGATTTGACTTTTGCCGCTTTAAAAGCCACATATTGTGCTCGATTGTCTTTAAATTTCGCACAACATCTTATAATCTAACTAAACAAAACTATGGTGAAAGTGGGTAAGATCGGTTCAGATTTAAATATAGCCCAAATTCAAATGTTGCTCCCATAAGTTTAACCGATTTTGGCCAAACTATACATTTTATATTTCACCTATTTCGTTCCAGGTTTCAGTATATCCTCATACAAATGTCCTTTCCGATATAAAATTTTTTGTCAAACACATACAGTTGCAGGATACAAAAAACCTTCCCGTTTTCACCGAATTGAATTGTTTTCGGATTGAAAGTGGAGTGTATCATAGAGTCGGCCCTGCCCGACTTTAGCCTTTCCTTACTTGTTTTATATATATTTGTTTTTATGTTTATTCAATATTTCGATCCCCTTCGAGGATCATCTTCAGGAATTGAATAATAAATAAACAAAAACACGCGAAAATTCAACCTGCATCTATGTCATTTTTTGAAGCACTGACACTAAAATTCAGGGAGTGTATATCGACGCCTCTGTACAATAAGTCAGAAAAGTTAATTTTGCAGGAGATGCGTTTAAAATTTATTTTATATAACTGAATTAGTTATAAAATTTAAATTATTTTTGAGCATATATTTTGATTGGATTGGTCGACCATACCGACCAAAAATTTGAGAGTATTTAAGTTAAATACCGTATAATCTAAAAACGTAAATAACTTGGAATATAGTCTGTTCTATGACACCTAGAGTGCTGAAACTTTGTGTGAGTAGAACCAGTGTAAATAGTTGTGCAAAGATGGGAGAAAAGTGGACGTGTTTTAGATTATATTCCACACTGAGACTCCTAAATTGTTGTGAGAGTTAATTTAGTTGTTACCTGCTTATACAATATACAAATGGGCGTGATTTGAAAGATGAGATAATTTTGATTTGTAAAATTAACGTTTTCTTTGGAATCTCTAATCACAGTAGTGAAGAAAGATTTCAAAATAAGAAATATCCTTTCGTTAAATGCCGACTTAACTCAATAAAACTGAAATTATATATTTTTTAGTTTTTGTGTTGTTTGAATAGTGAACGATTTTATTGATTTTCTATTTGTTTTCAATGTGGTACATTCGAATTCCAGATATTCGATTAAGTAATTTCTTCTTACGAATGAGTTTTACGAATAGTTTTCTGTTTTGATAATGGAAAGGAGCAGAATCACACTCAACCAAAAATCAATTTGATTTTTGACATTTCTTCCTGTAGTCACTGTAAACTAATGTTCTGCTCTTCAATGTTCTCCATGGAACATATACATTTCTTTAGTATCTAGTGAAGTACCTTTATTGTAATTGGTACGAATATTACCGATCACGAGAAAAATCAATATGAAAGCTGATTTTAATTTTACCGATTGTTTTTTTCTGTCTGGGTTCAGCTAGTATTATATATAGCATATATTGCACTGTGTCACACTATTTTTTAGGACCTTAATTGACCATAATGCACATGAAACTAGAGGTCGTATGTAGAAAAACGGTGTAGTCAGTTTTTTAATTTGGTTATCTTTTCTCCTTTTACAGGACTTTTTCAAAGGATAAAATTGCTTCAGTAATTTATTTTCATACCTTTGCGAGACGCAGAAATTCGTTATGGGTACCAAATGAAAGAGAAGAAAATCTGTTAGAAATACTCTGAATTTTGTGTACCTGTATTAGTTCAGCATAACAAACATTTTAAATTTTCCCCATTAAAAAGTAAAACATAAAGAACAAAATAAATTTAAATGGTTGGTAAGACTAAACTAATAAAGATAAAGGCATGACATTTGAAGTATTTTTAAAAGATATTCTCCTCCTTCATTTGATATTCACATCGCCTTTATATGACTCGCCAAAGTATGAAAATAAAGTATTGAAACATATGTATTCCTTTGGGTAATAAAAGTCTTGTAAAAAGGAGAAAAGATCACCAAATGGAAAATTGGGTACACACACTGCAACAATTATCTTCAAAATATTTATGAATTTGTCCTACAGTCAGTGAAAAACTTCATTAAAAAGTCGCCAAAGAAAAATTTCATAAAATTTATGAAACATGTTTCATAAAACACGAATCAATGAAAAGTGTCATAGAATTTATGAAACATGTCTTAGAAACAATGAAATGCAGTTCTTCATTCGACGAACTTTTCATTATTTTTCATAATGTGATTTATGAAAGTTTTCATAGATTTTATGAAAAAACTTCATTAATTTCATGAAAAAGTTTCATAAATATTAATAATTTATATTTGAAGTTTCCAATATAAAGAAGAAAGCAAAAAAGGTCTGACTTGTTGACTAACCAATCAAAACACACCATCATTGCGAGAGTCTTTGCAATTAATATGTCTATGACCTAAATCAGGATTCATACTTATGTCAGAGTTAAAAGAGTACAAATGAGAATTGCTAGCATTCAACAGAATAAAGTCGACACCCTAAAAAGGTAGTTGTAAGCTATGAAATATTTCATAAAAACTATGAAATCCTTCATTATATTTATGAAGACATTTCATAACACAAATATTGTATTGGTTATGACATATTTCATAATCTTTAAGAATTGTTTTTTTAATACAATAAAATCTTTCTTTGATCTTATGTAACTAAGTTTCACTAATTTGACAATTTTGTTTTATGAAATATGAAATGTTTATGAAAAAATTTCATTTTATTTATGAATTCTTCGTACAGATTAGGAAAAAAATTTACTAAATTTATGAAAAACATTTTATAAAATCGCTTCATAAATATTATGAAGGAAAATTCGTGCAGTGCAGTTGTTGTACTTACTGTCTCCAGTTCTTGTTCAGGTTCTATAGAAAAAATGTAAAATTGTCATACAGATTTATTTTTACATAATCGCTTTGGCTAATAAACTACAGAAGTGATAATACAAAGTTTGTGAAAATATCCCAATTTTTGTTTTATCAAATTTACATAGCTTGTTCCAAATCTATCCTCAAATAGTGTCTATAATATTACATTTCAGTTTTAAAAGCCTACGTTTTAAACATTTCTTCCTGTAATGCGGACAAAAACATCTTTCTTCCAAAAAAAAGAAAATGTCTTGACCAAATTCCAAACGCTCATTTATTCATCAAATTTTCACTGCAATTACATCAATTTTGCAAAACCTAATTTCCCAATTGCGAGGACAGGAACTCAATCAGCATTCATGCTAATGGTATTTCAGTGATTTGCTGTTTTTACAAAAACTTTTGGTTCATTATGTAAATAACATCAAACAAAAAAAAAATATGGTGACAAACATCCGCTAAAGAAATCAACATCAATTGATATTGTAGGCTCGTGCGTTTCGTTTTTTTGTTTGTACGAAAATCACAGAGAATTGACCGACAAATGGAAACCAATCAAATAGAATAAATTCATAACGAGTTCGAGACACACAAATGGAAAGGATCAACTTTGTGCACACATATTTTCGTCCAAGTGATTTCTAAAAGGTCAAAGTATTAGGTCGTTCGAAAAGTTTGTTTGGAACTTTTTTCGCCTTTACGGAAAATTGAAATTCGTTAATATTTTGTGGGGAATGTCGCAAAAAACTTCGAACAACGCAAGTAGACAGAATGATGTCAGATGAAGACACAAGCACCAGCTGGCACACAATCTGGCCAAAAGTAATTATTCGTAATTTATTATAGTTGTATATAATCTATAATTAAGTATTTATACCACAAGTAGGTTTAACGAGTCAAGTAGGGGTGCTATTTAATTTGATGGAAATCGGTTCAAATTTAGGTTTTTCTGTTATAGCAATCACAACACCTTATATTTCAACTAGAAACACCTGAAAGTGTGTTAGATCGGTTCATATTTATCCATAAGTTCTACAGAGCAGAATAGCGACCCTATAATTTTGAAAGTGCATATTGAGTAGACCATTTTTGTAGAATAAACTTATAGTCCAGCAGGTCTGAGTTTTGAGTTGCCTGTGGATTAAGAAACAATGTCGATTGTGGCATACTTTCAGTAAGTCGCTACTCTGTTCCAAAAATGCCATTGGACAGTGGTATTAAGCCCTTCGGCAAAATGCTTGGTAACTTGTGTCATCAACCCCCTTTTTATACACCCTATCAGGGTATTTTGCCCATGGGACTTTTGCTGTAACATGATCGTACCGATCTATTCAGAATCACCTTCTGCATCTGTTATGTTAATTAAACAAGTAAGGAGAGGCTAAAGTCGGGCGGGCCGACTATATAATACCCTCCACCACTCCCTGTGTATATACCTCGAATTACTAAACCCAGGTGTTTCATCGGAACAATTTTTGTAGTTCTTATAAATTATACATACATTATACTATAAATTCATCTTTAGACATATTTAACGAATATGGATGAATCGGACCGACATTTGGTAGGAGGCCTATAACAACACTGGTACAAAACATGGACCTATATATTTCTCATTCACGGTAGTTGAAATATATCATGATCCGATGTAAGACGTAGTTTCTAGAGCTGTATTAGAGTAGAATGGGGCCCTATTTGGGTTACTCCAAAGTGTGGACACATGTATTTGAAATTTGAAACGATATAAAATTTGCGTTCTTGAGGGGTAAAAATTAAAATGGGGCCATTTGTAAGGGCTCTAAAAAGTGGTTCCATATAGATCACTTTCAAAGTAGGTATTCTTAGTTGAAATATGACATGATATGCAAAATTGAGATCCAATGCACGATATGGATTCTGTATTAGAGTAGAATGGGGGCCCAATTTGTATGGGGGTTATACCAAAATATGGACCCATATATTTGACTTTCAAATTATGTCTTCTTAGTTTAAATATAATACAAAATGCAAAATTTGATATACTTCAACCAAGCCTCAAAATGTACAGAGTAAATAGATGTTTAAATAAAATTGTTTTCAAGAAAATCGAAGAGTACAAAGAATTAAAAAAATAAAGTTTAAATTTATTTTTGGTTTTCCAAATTGTCAACAAATTAAAGTATAGTAATTTTCAAAATTTTAAAAAAGCATAATAATTTTTATAGGCCCACTTTCAACCAAGAATATTACTATTTTTTTACGAGTAATCAGAAAAAAACTCAAAGTATGCCAGGGGGTGTTTTTTAGTGGGTACTAACAAATCTAAAAAAAATAAAAAAATATTTTTTTGAACTGTCCGATTGATTGTAATGCCCCATATATATTACTGAGTACGAAAAACTTCAGTTATTTAACTATCTATATATATAAAAGAGTTGCGTGATTGAGTGACTGACTGACTGACTGACTGATCACTCCCCAGACCAAACGGCTAGAGCTAGAATCATGAAATTTGGTGTGTACATTTCTCTTACAGTGTAGAGGTGTGATAAGACGGGATTTTTCGAAATTCGTACTTTTAAGGGGTAAAATGGGGTAAAAAGGGATAAAAATGGTACCACCGCAATGACCAAACGGCTGGGCCTAGAATCTTGAAATTTGGTATGGATATTCCTCTTGCGGCATGAAGACAACCTAAAAAGTGACATTTTAAAAATTCGTACTTTTGGGGGGTTAAATGGTACAAAAAGGGACAAAAATGGTACCTATAACATGGTTGAAGCTAGAATCATGAAATTTAGTATGTACATTTCCCATACAGTGAACAAATCAGATTTGAAGGGAGTTTTTTGTAATTCGTACTTTTAAGGGGTAAAATAGGGTAAAGAGGGATAAAAATTGTACCACCGCAATGACCAAACGGCTGGGCCTAGGATCTTGAAATTTGGTATGGATATTCCTCTTGCGGCATGAAGACAACCTAAAAGTGACATTTTAAAAATTCGTACTTTTGGGGGGTTAAATGGTACAAAAAGGGACAAAAATGGTACCTATAACATGGTTGAAGCTAGAATCATGAAATTTAGTATGTACATTTCCCATACAGTGAACAAATCAGATTTGAAGGGAGTTTTTTGTAATTCGTACTTTTAAGGGGTAAAATGGGGTAAAGAGGGATAACAATTGTACCACCGCAATGGCCAGACGGCTGGGACTAGAATCTTGAAATTTGGTATGGATATTCCTCTTGCGGCATGAAGACAACCCAAAAAGTGACATTTTAAAAATTCGTCCTTTTGGGGTGTTAAATGGTACAAAAAGGGAAAAAATGGTACCTATAACATGGTTGAAGCTAGAATCATGAAATTTGGTATGTACATTTCCCTTACAGTGAACAAATCAGATTTGAAGGGAGTTTTTTGTAATTCGTACTTTTAAGGGGTAAAATGAGGTAAAGAGGGATAAAAATTGTACCACCGCAATGGCCAAACGGCTGGGACTAGAATCTTGAAATTTGGTATGGATATTCCTCTTGCGGCATGAAGACAACCCAAAAAGTGACATTTTAAAAATTCGTACTTTTGGGGGGTTAAATGGTACAAAAAGGGACAAAAATGGTACCAATAACATGGTTGAAGCTAGAATCATGAAATTTGGTATGTACATTTCCCTTACAGTGAACAAATCAGATTTGAAGGGAGTTTTTTGTAATTCGTACTTTTAAGGGGTAAAATGAGGTAAAGAGGGATAAAAATTGTACCACCGCAATGGCCAAACGACTGGGACTAGATTCTTGAAATTTGGTACAAAAATTTCTCTTATAGCTTCAACGCGCCCAAGAACATATTTTTCAAAATTCGTACTTTTAAGTGGTAAAAAGGGATAAAAATGGTACCATCACAATGACCAAACGGCTGCGCCTAGAATCTTGAAATTTGGTATGGATATTCCTCTTGCGGCATGAAGACAACCCAAAAAGTGACATTTTAAAAATTCGTAGTTTTGGGGGTTTAAATGATACAAAAATGGTACCTATAACATGGTTGATGCTAGAATCATGAAATTCGGTATGTACATTTCCCTTACAGTGAACAAATCAGATTTGAAGGGCGTTTTTTGTAATTCGTACTTTTAAGGGGTAAAATGAGGTAAAGAGGGATAAAAATTGTACCACCGCAATGGCCAAGCGGCTGGGACTAGAATGTTGAAATTTGGTACAACAATTTTCTCATAGCTTGAACGCGCCCAAGAAAATATTTTTCAAAATTCGTACTTTTAAGGGGTAAAACGGGGTAAAAAGGGATAAAAATGGTACCACCGCAATGACCAAACGGCTGGGCCTAGAATCTTGAAATTTGGTATGGATATTCCTCTTGCGGCATAAAAACAATCCAAAAAGTGACATTTTAAAAATTCGTACTTTTGGGGGGTTAAATGGTACAAAAAGGGACAAAAATGGTACCTATAACATGGTTGAAGCTAGAATCATGAAATTTGGTATGTACATTTCCCTTACAGTGAACAAATCAGATTTGAAGGGAGTTTTTCGTAATTCGTACTTTTAAGGGGTAAAATGGGTAAAGAGGGATAAAAATTGTACCACCGCAATGACCAGACGGCTGGGCCTAGAATCTTGAAATTTGGTATGGACATTCCTCTTATAGCATGAAGACATACCAAAAGATTTCATTTGGAAATTCGTACCTTTGGGGGTCAAATGGGACAAAAATTGTACCAACAACATGGTTGAAGCTAGAACCATGAAATTTGGTATGTACATTTTTCTTACAGCGAAGAGATCAGATTTGAAGGGAGTTTTTCGTAATACGTACTTTTAAGGGGTAAAATGGGTTAAAGAAGGATAAAAATTGTGCCACCGCAATGACCAAACAGCTGGGACTAGAATCTTGAAACTTGGTACAAAAATTGCTCTTATAGATTCAACGCGCCCAAGAAAATATTTTTAAATTAGTACTTTTTGTGGGTGATATCGGGTAAAAAGGGATAAAAATGGTACCAATCAAACCGATGGAGCTGGAATAATAAAATTCGGTGTGTACATACCTCAAAACCCTTAGAAACGCAAAATGACCGAATCTTTTTGAATTCGTACTTTTAGTAGGTAAACGGGGAAAAGGGGATAAAAAAGGTACAAACAACACGGATGACGCTACAATAATGAAATTCGATATGTGTATTCGTTGTACAGCCCAAATCACTGATAAGAAGACATTTTTCGAAATTTGTAATTTTAAGGGATTAAATGGGATAAAAATTTTACCTCAGCCCAGACCAAACAACTGGGCCTAGAATCATGAAATTCGGAACGGACATTAAAATTCGTACTTTTTGTGAGTGAAATTGGGTAGAAAGGGATACAAAATGGTACCAATCATACATCCTGAAAATGCCTACAGCCGCAAATTGAAGAAATTTTTCGAAATTCGTACTTTTAAAGGGTAAACGAGAAAAGCGGATAAAAAAGGTGCCAAGAACATGGATGACGCTACAATAATTAAATTCGGTACGCATATTCGTCTTACAGTGTAAATGATTAATAACAAGGAATTTTCCGATATTTGTACTTTTAAGGGATTAATGTGGTGCAAATGATATCAACCAAAATTGGGGATTTGGGATAAAGATAGTACCAACCAAAGTTTTCAGCTAGAATATGAAAAGAAATTCGGTGTGTACATTTCTCCGAGTACATAAATTAATGTTTCGAAATTTGTATGTTTAAGGACACAAACGGCACAGAAAGAGTTATGTGTGAACATTATCTTTTTTTTATTTTGACCAAAGCTTATGTCAATTTGCGTGTAAAGTATAGAAGTTATATTAGGTTTAATTTTACGTACGGGTCGTTTGTTTTGGAATATGGACTATACGTATGTGTGTACCATAAGATGTATATCAATTTCCCCATTTTCGAAATTAAACTAAGTTTGGGAAAATAGTACTATGTGCTGAGTTTGAATAAATTCTTTAAGTCCCTTCCAGAGTCATCGTGTATACAAGCGAGCCAGACGGACGTGAAAGGGACTTGGGACATACTTATGGTTTTAACTCTCTCCTTCAATGCGATACACTTTTATTCTATCCCTAATGATATTTTCACAGCTTAAGAAAGAAATGTGCAAATAATTTTCTACTTTATATGATTTTTTGTAGAAAAATTGTTTCCATTTTGTGCCTATAAATTAAACTATTGACTACGTATAAACGCTGAAAGTGATATCATTAAAAACAGTTTGAATACTGATACAAACTACTGTCTTACCATACCATTTTTCCGCGTACGAAGTAGCGGGTATTTGCTAGTAATATATATATTACTAAATATGTGAATATATGCTATATTAGATCAAAAATAAAAACGGCGTTGAGTTCGGTCGGGCCGAACTTTATATACCCTCCACAATTGATTGCATTCCACAGAGGTTGTCGGTTTTCGTAGAAGTGCAGTAATATTACAGGAAAATATAATTTTTTTAATATAGGCAAACCAAAACAAATACAAATATTGAAAAAATAATTTTATAAATAAATATAATATTTTAATTATTTCAAACCATTATTTATTTAAAATCAAAAAATAAATATTCCTATATTTACATTTTCAAAAAGCTTAAATACCATACAGTTGGTTGAATTTCCATTATATTTTAATTCCAAAAGTACAAATTTTGAAAATACATTATCAGACGTACATAGTGCAAAATAACCTAACTTAATGATTCAACCAATTTTTGCCATAATAGGAAAGGTACAAATTTGGAAAAAAACTTTTTATTTTGCGTGTCTATGCAGGCAGAGGAATGTATACACCGAATTCCATAATTCCAGCTGCGACTATGTGGTTGGTACCGTTTTTACCCCCTTGACGTTTCTAAGCAATTAGAATTTCATCATTCTAGCTGTAGTCTTTTAGTTGGTACTATTTTTATCCCTTGAAAGAACGAATTTCGAAAAATCCGTTTATTTTCCGTTTCTACGCAATCAGAGGAATGTATGCTCCGAATTGCATGACTCTAGCTGCGGTCATTTGATTGGTACTATTTTTATCCCCTTTATCTATTTTAACCCCAAAAAGTACGAATTTCGAAAAATCTGTTTATTTTCCGTGTATGCACAGTCAGAGGAATGTATACTCCAAATTTCATGTCTCTAGCTGCGGTCATTTGATTGGTACTATTTTTATCCCCTTTTTTCATTTTAACCCCAAAAAGTACGAATTTCAAAAAAACTGTTTATTTTGAGTGTCTACGCAATCAGAGGAATGCATACACCGAATTTCATTATTCCAGGAGTAGCCATGTATTTTAGTTGTCTATGCAATCAGAGGAATGTATACACCGAATTACATTATTCTAGGTACAGCCGTTTGGTTGGTACCATATTTATCCCTCTATTCCCATTTTACCCCTTAAAAGTACGAATTTGAAAAAATACTTTTGTATTATGTATCTACTCAATTAGAGGAATGTACACACCGAATTTCGTGTTTCTAGCTGTTGTCGTTTAAAGTGTACCATTTTTATCCCTTTTTTGCCCCATTTCACCCCCTACAAATAAGAATCACTTTATGGTGCAGTTTTTATACCCTCCACCTCCAGGATGGGGGTATACTAACTTTGTCATTCCGTTTGTAACACCTTGAAATATAGACCTGAGACCCTATAATGTATATATATTCTTGATCGTCATAAAATTCTAAGACGATCTAGTCATGTCCGTCCGTCTGTCCGTCTGTTGAAAGCACGCTAGCATCTAAACGAAAGGAGCTAGAACGTTCAAATTTACTATAAATGCGTCTTATAGTCGTAGATCGGTTGGGATTGAAATGGGGCGAAAGCGGCCCAAAGGGAAAAATTTTTCCCTCACAAGGACTAAAAATACCCATAATAATCCCTAATATTTTTGCGTATTTAAGTATGTTTTTTGAATATGTCTGTTTATATTTGCTTGATATTTGGTATGCTCATTCCCATAGCAAAAAGTGCACCATAAAGTGATTCTTATTTGTAGGGGGTGCAATGGGACAAAAAAGGGATAAAAATGGTACATATTAAACGACAACAGCTAGAAACACGTAATTCGGTGTGTACATTCTTCTAATTGAGTAGATACATAATATAAAAGTATTTTTTCCAAATTCGTACTTTTAAGGGATAAAATAGGAATAGAAGGATAAAAATGGTACCAACCAAACGGATGTACCTAGAATAATGAAATTCGGTGTATACATTCCTCTGATTGCATAGATAAGTAAAATACGGATTTTTTAAAATTCGTACTTTTTGGGGTTAGAATGAAAAAAAGGGGATAAAAATAGTACCAATCTAATGACCGCAGCTAGAGTCATGAAATTCGGAGTATACATTCCTCTGAGTGTGTAGAAACGGAAAATAAACTGATTTTTCGAAGTTAGTACTTTCAAGGGATACAATGGTACAGAGGGATAAAAATAGTACCAACTAAACGACTACAGCTAGAATGATGAAATTCTAATTGCGTAGAAACGTCAAGGGGGTAAAAATGGTACCAACCAAATGGGCACAGCTGGAATCATGGAGTTCGGTGTATACATTCCTCTGACTGTATATACACGCAAAATAAAAAGTTTTTTTCCAAATTCGTACTTTTTCTTTTACGGCAAAAATAGGTTGAATCATGAAGTTATGTTATTTTGCACTATGTACGTCTGATAATGGATTTTCAAAATTTGTACTTTTGGAATTAAAATAGAATGGAAATACAACCAACTGTAGCACCCACTATCTACCAATATTTATGGCTTTGAAAATATAAATATAAGAATATTTATTTTTTGAATTGACATATTGGTAGCATTACATTATAAGCGTGGTTTAAAATAATTAAAATATTATATTTTTTTATAAAATTAATTTTTCAATATTTGTATTTCTTTTGGTTTGCCTATATTAAAAAAATATATTTTCCTGTAATATTACTGCACTTCTACGAAAACCGACAACCTCTGTAGAATGTAGTCCATGGTGGAGTGTATATAAAGTTCGGCCCGGTCCGGAATACGCATACCAAATATCAAGCAAATATAAACATTTATATTCAAAAAACATGCTTAAATACGCTAAAATAGTAGGGATTATTATGAGTATTTTTAGTCCTTGTGAGGAAAAAAATTTTCCCTTTGGGCCGATTTCGCCCCGTTTTAATCCCAACCAATCTACGACTATAAGACGCATTTATGGAAAATTTGGACGTCCTAGCTCCTTTCGTTTAGATGCTAGCGTGCTGTCAACAGACGGACGGACGGACATGGCTAGATCGTCGTAGAATTTTATGACGATCAAGAAAATATATACTTTATATGGTCTCAGGTCGATATTTCAAGGTGTTACAAACTGAATGACAAAGTTAGTATACCCCCATCCTGGTGGTGGTATAATAAATGAAAAATGATTACTTGATAACAAAAAATAAATGTAAAATAACACAAAATATAATGTTATATTAAACCTCTGTTTTTGAAGCTCCCAGTAAGTATAGGATCAAATTCGTGGTATCATTTTAAAGTCTATGATGTCTTCTTTACAACAAAATTTTACTTTTGTGATTATGTTCCCTATTTCAGAAGTTATGATTTTTGCAACGAAAAATGTCAAAAGGCCCCACTGTGCGTCGCAACGAGTATAAATAAGTGTATAAATATGCATTTCATCATAAAAAAATACTATTTTTAATTTTTTATTGTCAAAAAATACTGTTTAAATTAAATTAATTTTTTATAATTCCATAATACCTTTCAAATGCATTCTCGCGCGTCAAAATATGTTAGAAATTATGGAATTTAGAAATAAGTAGCCGCTATTGTACACACCAAACTCCCCACTCCGCCTTACGCGGAAACGACGCAACAAAAGCATCCCCATTCAACACAGATTTATAATTGGCAAAGCAATTATTCAAAAACAAAAACATTTTTTATGATTCGTTTTGCAGACAATCTCACATGTACTCTACACTTGAGGACTATTCTCATTTTTCAGTTTGCCCCACCATTTTTCTATATTCTTCTCCGCCACTGTCCACCCCAAATTGTCATCGACAAAAGTTGTTAGCAAATTTTCATATAAAATTTGCAATAATTCATATCTTTTTGATATGTGGCAAAAGGAAAACAAACACCCAGAGGAATGTTTTATGTTGTATTTGGCAGGGTGTTATTTTTACGTTTTTTCTTTCGGAAAAGTTGGGAATGTAAATTATTTTTAGATTAAAGAAGAAAAATCACAGCAATCGTCGTCATCGCCGACAACGTCCACTAAAATGCTTTTGGAAAACATCATTTGTGAAATATGATGTTCTAAATGTATTTTTTATTTTAATGGTTTTCAATTAAATTAAAATCAAAAAATTTCCATATTGTTATTCTTCCGTTTTATATGGCAACATTTGTTGTGTGTTGTTGTAGTTATCATTAGTTGCTGTTGACATTTCTGTCTGTCATCTATTCTATTGTTTGCGTATGTCACTGTCTGCATCGACGTCATTTATAGTTAGCTTTGGTATGTTGATGTTGTTTGAGTGTCGAGACTACTTCCTTCAAATAATACTGCCGGATGGGAGGAGCTTCATTAAATTAAGACGTTTCATTTGTTAATTGTTGTATTTTTGTAGCATTTTCTTTTTGGAATTGGTTCATATGCTTAGAGCAGAGGTGTTTTCCATATGATTTGCATTTTGGATCCCATGCCATGTCAAATTTTGTAATTATTGCCACAATTCAATTATGTTACGATTTTGCAGTGATATTGCTCGTGAATATCTAAAGGGTGTCCCAAGGAGAGCGCAATTTTTTAATTAAAAAAAAAACACAGATATTTAAGAAAAATCGTGAAACTTTATTATATCGTAAAGTAGACAAAATGAGGTTATGTATGGAACAATACGTGCAGATGGCCGCCGCGGCTTTGCTGGCATGCACGCGATCTTTTAATGAAAATTTCAATGACCGTTTTGCATGAATGCTGCGGTATTTCATTAATGCAGCGTCCAATTTCGTCTTTTAAGGCTTGAGTCGTCGTCGGCTTATTCGCGTAAACCATCGACTTCAAAAAACCCCAAAGAAAAAAATCTAATGGTGTTAAATCGCACGATCTAGGCGGCCAATTCTGATCTCCAAAACGCGAAATAACACGACCGGGAAATGACTGATGCAGCAATTGAATTGTTTCTCTGACTGTATGACATGCGGCGCCGTCTTGTTGGAACCTCATGCCCTCCACATTCATTTCTTCAATTCTAGGTAAGAAAAAACTGGTTATCATTTCACGATACCGAACACCATTGACTGTTTGCGCTTGACCTGCCTCTTTTTCATAAAAAAAGGTCCAATGATTCCTCCAGCCCAAAAACCACACCACACAGTGACACGTTGAGGATGCATTTGCTTCTCGTGAATCACTCGAGGATTTTCCGCACCCCAAATGCGACAATTCTGCCTATTGACGAAGCCATCAAGATGAAAATGGGCCTCGTCACTGAAGATGATTTTATCGGCAAAATCAGCATTTTCATGTTGTCTCTCCAATACCCAATTAACGAACTCCCTTCGCTGTCTATGGTCAGTTGGCTTCAGTTCCTGAGTCAATTGAACTTTGTATGCATGAAGATGCAAATCTTTTGTCAAAATTCGCTGCAAAGTGGATTTGGAGACACCAATTTGCTGAGCTCGGTGTCGAATTGAGGTGGATGGAGTTTGAGCGACATCATCACGTACAGCTGCGACATTTTTGGTCGATCGACCTGGTCGATGGCGCGTTGTTGTCTTTACATCACTAACAGATCCAGTTTCGCCAAATTTATCCATTAATCTCTTTACAGTTGACTCTTTTGGAGCATTATTGTGACCCCAAATTGATCGCAATTTGCGAACTGTAGCCGCAAAACTTTCACCATTTTGGTAAAACAATTTCACAATGAGAATGCGTTGTTCATTCGTGTAGCGCTCCATTTTTACTAACCTCGTACCTTCTACTAACAATCAATAACAATTGTTCAAATGTCAAACAATGACACTTCGAATGTTGCCAGATTTAAAAATTGCGCTCTTCTTGTGACACCCTTTGATGGATTTGATGGAAATCCGTTAAATATGTGGTTTCTACAGCGGAAAGAATCAAATTGGGAGAGTCATTTATAAAGGAGCTATATGTGCCAGTTAGAATGATAATGGTCTAAGTCACTTTATCCGCTCTGAGATATTCAATGGTTTATATTTTTTTCTTAGAAGACCCTACTACTTCGAATTTTTATAAAAAAATCGACAATGTTGGTACCTCTAATGGAACCACTACTTTCAGAGGATGTACTGACTTGGGCCACTTTCATTCTTCTCAAAATTTAAAAAATTAACACACAATTTTTTTATTTTTATACCCTACACCACTTCGTGGTCTAGGGTATTATAAGTTAGTTTTCCGCCAAATGTTTGTAACACCAAGAAATAATTGAGCTAGACCCACCTTTAAGTATACGGATCGGCTTAGAATCGCCAGCTGAGTCGATTTAACGATGTCTGTCTGTCCGTCCGTCCGTCCGTCTGCTGTGCATCTAAGCTTGTTCGCACTCTACAGGTCGCAATTGTCGTCCGATTGTCATGAAACTTGGCAGAAGTTATTTTTTCTGGCCAAGGACCATCGGTATTGAATTTGGAGGAAATCGGTTCAGATTTAGATATAGCCCCCATACAAATGTCGGTCCCGATTTGACATTTTCCGCTGTAGAAACCACATATTGTGCCCGATGTTCTTTAAATTTGGTACAACATCTTATAATCCAACTAGAAACACCTATGCCGAAATTGGGTAAGATCGGTTCAGATTTAGATATAGCCCCCATACAAATGTCGCTCCCGATTTGACATTTTCCGCTCTAGAAACGACATATTGTACCCGATTTTCTTTAAATTTTGCACAACATCTTATAATCGAACTAGAAACACGTATGCAAAAATTGGGTAAGATCGGTTCAGATTTAGATATAGCCCCCAATACAAATGTCGCTTCCGATTTGACATTTTCTGCTCTAGAAACGACATATTGTACCCGATTTTCTTTAAATTTGGCAGAACATCTTATAATGCAACTAGAAACACGTATGCAAAAATTGGGTAAGATCGGTTCAGATTTAGATATAGCCCCCATACAAATGTCGCTCCCGAATTCACTTTTTCCGCTTTAGAAACCACATATTGTACCCGATTTTCTTTAAAATTGGCAC
>OX377618.1:24057279-24091095 GCA_947397865.1 Polietes domitor | reverse complement strand
CAGACATGGTGAAAGCGGGTCACATCGTTCCTGGTTTCAATATACCCCCACACAAATGTCCTTTCCGATTTAACATTTTTTGTCAAACACATACATTTACAGGATGCAAAAATCCTTCCCGATTTCAATTTTTTACCGAATTGAATTGTAATGAGAATTGTTTGGGTGATGCCCATATGTCCATACTTTGGTATGACTTTGGTATACTACTGTATAATTTGTATTTGTCTGTCTGACATTAGATCAATTAGCATATTATTTACCATATTCGTTAAATTTGACTAAAGATGAATTTATAGCATATAAATTATATGAATATAATTTATATAATTTGTATGAACTACATAAAATTGCTCCCATGAAATACCTGGGTTTAGTAATCAAAGCGAGGTACATACGCAGGGAGTGGTGTAGGGTATTATATAGTCGGCCCCGCCCGACTTTAGCCTTTCCTTACTTGTTTTTTTTCGCAAATGTAATAATTCCTTACCAATGAAAGAAAACAAAAATATTTTATTTCAAAGAAAAAAAATAACAAATATATATAAATATTTACTGGTTGTTCGTCTAGAAACTTTATATTAAAATTATTTTTTACTTTTCAAATAATTTAATTTTATATGTTATTCAAATTATATGAATCACCCACCCACCTAAAATGGACATTATATAACAAATGTTTGTTTGCATCGCCACACATTAATATTAGTGGATATAGTCTGACTTAGACCACTTTTAAATTGGCACAACATCTTATAATCCAACTAAAAAACCAATGGTGAAAGTGGGTAAGATCGGTTCAGATTTAGATATAGCCCTCATACAAATATTGCTCCCGAATGTTTAACCGATTTTGGCCAAATTTTACATATTATATTTCACTGATAAACAGACATGGTGAAAGCGGGTCACATCGTTCCTGGTTTCAATATACCCCCACACAAATGTCCTTTCCGATTTAACATTTTTTGTCAAACACATACATTTACAGGATGCAAAAATCCTTCCCGATTTCAATTTTTTACCGAATTGAATTGTAATGAGAATTGTTTGGGTGATGCCCATATGTCCATACTTTGGTATGACTTTGGTATACTACTGTATAATTTGTATTTGTCTGTCTGACATTAGATCAATTAGCATATTATTTACCATATTCGTTAAATTTGACTAAAGATGAATTTATAGCATATAAATTATATGAATATAATTTATATAATTTGTATGAACTACATAAAATTGCTCCCATGAAATACCTGGGTTTAGTAATCAAAGCGAGGTACATACGCAGGGAGTGGTGTAGGGTATTATATAGTCGGCCCCGCCCGACTTTAGCCTTTCCTTACTTGTTTTTTTTCGCAAATGTAATAATTCCTTACCAATGAAAGAAAACAAAAATATTTTATTTCAAAGAAAAAAAATAACAAATATATATAAATATTTACTGGTTGTTCGTCTAGAAACTTTATATTAAAATTATTTTTTACTTTTCAAATAATTTAATTTTATATGTTATTCAAATTATATGAATCACCCACCCACCTAAAATGGACATTATATAACAAATGTTTGTTTGCATCGCCACACATTAATATTAGTGGATATAGTCTGACTTAGACCACTTTTAAACTAACACTAAAGACAATTTTATTGCGAATAAAATGAGAATCGTCATTGTAAGGGTATATTTTTTATAAATGTCAAAAATAAATATTATTATTTAATTAAAGATCTGATCAAACTAAACAGAAAAATTGGCATATCTCATTTTTGTGGATATTTGACTTAAACCATTATCATTCTAACTGGCACATATATAAATCTGAACCGATGTGACCCACTTTCGCCATAGATGTTTCTATTTGAAATAATAGCTAATGTGCCGAATTAGAAGAAAATCAGTTCAAATAGGCTGTTTCTAGAGCGGAAATAATCAGCGGATACACTTTTATGGAAGCTATATATAAATCTGAACCGATATGGCATATTTTCGTCATAGATGTTTTTAGTTGAAATATGAGCTAGTTTGCCAAATTTGAAGAAAATCTGTTGAAAATGTCGTTTTTAGATCGGAAACAATCAAATCGGAGAAGACACTTGTATGGGAGCTATACATAAATCTGAACCGATCTGGTATATTTGTAACATAGCTGTTTCTTGTTCAAATATATGGCGTTTTGTCAAATTGGAAGAAAACTCTGTTGAGATATGTGGTTTCTAGAGCGGAAAGAGAAAAATGGGGATCAACATTTGTATGGAAGCTAAATTTTTTTTTTAAGAGCTTGATAACTTTTTTTTAAAAAAAAACGCATAAAATTTGCAAAATCTCATCGGTTCTTTATTTGAAACGTTAGATTGGTCCATGACATTTACTTTTTGAAGATAATTTCATTTAAATGTTGACCGCGGCTGCGTCTTAGGTGGTCCATTCGGAAAGTCCAATTTTGGGCAACTTTTTCGAGCATTTCGGCCGGAATAGCCCGAATTTCTTCGGAAATGTTGTCTTCCAAAGCTGGAATAGTTGCTGGCTTATTTCTGTAGACTTTAGACTTGACGTAGCCCCACAAAAAATAGTCTAAAGGCGTCAAATCGCATGATCTTGGTGGCCAACTTACCGGTCCATTTCTTGAGATGAATTGTTCTCCGAAGTTTTCCCTCAAAATGGCCATAGAATCGCGAGCTGTGTGGCATGTAGCGCCATCTTGTTGAAACCACATGTCAACCAAGTTCAGTTCTTCCATTTTTGGCAACAAAAAGTTTGTTAGCATCGAACGATAGCGATCGCCATTCACCGTAACGTTGCGTCCAACAGCATCTTTGAAAAAATACGGTCCAATGATTCCACCAGCGTACAAACCACACCAAACAGTGCATTTTTCGGGATGCATGGGCAGTTCTTGAACGGCTTCTGGTTGCTCTTCACTCCAAATGCGGCAATTTTGTTTATTTACGTAGCCATTCAACCAGAAATGAGCCTCATCGCTGAACAAAATTTGTCGATAAAAAAGCGGATTTTCTGCCAACTTTTCTAGGGCCCATTCACTGAAAATTCGACGTTGTGGCAGATCGTTTGGCTTCAGTTCTTGCACGAGCTGTATTTTATACGGTTTTACACCAAGATCTTTGCGTAAAATCTTCCATGTGGTCGAATAACACAAACCCAATTGCTGCGAACGGCGACGAATCGACATTTCACGGTCTTCAGCAACACTCTCAGAAACAGACGCAATATTCTCTTCTGTACGCACTGTACGCATTCGTGTGGTTGGTTTAATGTCCAATAAAGTAAACTGAGTGCGAAACTTGGTCACAATCGCATTAATTGTTTGCTCACTTGGTCGATTATGTAGACCATAAATCGGACGTAAAGCGCGAAACACATTTCGAACCGAACACTGATTTTGGTAATAAAATTCAATGATTTGCAAGCGTTGCTCGTTAGTAAGTCTATTCATGATGAAATGTCAAAGCATACTGAGCATCTTTCTCTTTGACACCATGTCTGAAATCCCACGTGATCTGTCAAATACTAATGCATGAAAATCCTAACCTCAAAAATCACTCTTTATATATAAATCTGAACCGATTTGCTTCAAATTAAATAGCGTTCGTCCTTATGCCACAAAAACTTCGTTGGGCAAAGTTTCATTTAGTTCTAACAACAATTACGACCTGTACGAACATAGCTAAATCGACTCAAAAAGTGATTCTAATCGATTCGATCGGTATAATAAACGATAGTCGAGTTGGTAGCGTGCTCGGCTATCAGCATGGGGATTCGATTCCCACCAGAGATTCTGGTCTATCGCTGCAATAACTAGCTACAATTGTCTTAGTCGCCCGGCTCAATACCTGGACCAAAAATTAGGATATAAATTTACTTTGTATTGTAATTCTTAAAAAATAAAATATATCATATTTTGGGACAGATGACCCTATGCAAAAAATCATTATTAAAATTTCATAATTTTTGAACTTTACTTTATACTTAGTTGGAGGTATATAGTATAGCCGTAGAATGGGCATTGAGCTCCCCTGCTTTTTGGCACTCTTGATGCCCTCACCTACATTGTCTGCAAAAAACATTATCTTAGGTGCACTTGTAAATGTGTCTTTCTTAATAATAGCCTAAATTTTTAATTATTAATAAGCTTTGGAAGAAGACCTCGTCATTGTTTATTTTAATTTATTGTTCTCCTTTGAACATATTTATAACTTTTCACACTGTTAATTTTGTCTTACTTATAATTATAAGCAGTTTCGGAGTAATTTTACCATTTCGTGACAATTTGTCTTTATTTTTCGTTCTTCTATCGATAGCTATTTTAAAAAATGACTTGACTTCATTTCTTGCTATAAACAAATAATTCATTAGTTCATTGTAAGTTTGAAGAGTACCGCAAAGGGATCTAATCAAAGTTTGATTTACAAATTTATTATCCGAACATTATCTAAAATATTTCGTTGTATTAGTTAAACAATTTTATATTTGTATTTAGTAAAATAAAATAAATATTTGTTAGAACAGTTTTAGTATACAAGTGAATATACATATAAAAAGATATATAAAGATATATCAAATTTATTTGTACATGTTTTTTAAAGAAATCTGAAGAGATTCTTAATTTTGGGAGGGGTACCATGACTTTTGCTGCTCACTGTATGTAATAATTTCATACATTTAGCAAATAGGATTCTGGTTAAGAAGGCTCTGCGAACGTTGACCCGAGTGAAAAATTGCCCCAATCCGTGGAGTCATTTTTATACCCTGCACCACTTCGTGGACTAGTTATACCCTACACCACTTCGTCGACTAGGGTATTATAAGTTAGTTTTCCGCCAAATGTTTGTAACACCAAGCTAGACCCACCTTTAAGTATACGGATCGGCTTAGAATCACCAGCTGAATCGATTTACCGATGTCTGTCTGTCCGTCCGTCTGCTGTCCATCTAAGCTTGTTCGCACTCTACAGGTCGCAATTGCTGTCCGATTATCATGAAATTTGGCAGAAGTTCATTTTTTTGGCCAAGGGCGATCGGTATTGAATTTGGAGGCAATCGGTTCAGATTTAAACATAGCCCCCATACAAATGTCGCTCCAGATTTGACTTTATATTGTTCTCGATTTTCTTTAAAATTAACACAACATCTTATAATCCAACTAAAAACACCTGCGGTGAAAGTGGGTAAGATCGGTTCAGATTTAGATATAGTCCCCATACAAATGTCGCTCCCGATTTGACTTTTTCCGCTCTAGAAACCACATATTGTTACCGATTTTCTGTAAAATTAGCAGAACATTTTATAGTCGAACTAGAAACACCTATGGTGAAAGTGGGTAAGATCGGTTCAGATTTAGATATAGCCCCAATACAAATGTCGCTCCCCATTTTACTTTTTCCGCTCTAGAAACCACATATTGTATCCGATTTTCTTTAAAATTGGCACACCATTTTATAATTGAACTAGAAACACCAGTGCTGATAGTGGGTAAGATCGGTTCAGATTTAGATATAGTCCCCATACAAATGTCGCTCCCGATTTCACTTTTTCCGCTTTAGAAACCGCATATTGTTCCCGATTTTCTTTAAAATTAGCAGAACATTTTATAATCGAACTAGAAACACCTGTGCTGAAAGTGGGTAAGATCGGTTCAGATTTAAATATAGTCCCCATACAAAAGTCGCTCCTGATTTCAATTTTTCCGTTTTAGAAACCGCATATTGTTACCGAATTTCTGTAAAATTAGCAGAACATTTTATAATCGAACTAGAAACACCTATGGTGAAAGTGGGTAAGATCGGTTCAGATTTAGATATAGCCCCAATACAAATGTCGCTCCCCATTTTACTTTTTCCGCTCTAGAAACCACATATTGTATCCGATTTTCTTTAAAATTGGCACACCATTTTATAATTGAACTAGAAACACCAGTGCTGATAGTGGGTAAGATCGGTTCAGATTTAGATATAGTCCCCATACAAATGTCGCTCCCGATTTCACTTTTTCCGCTTTAGAAACCGCATATTGTTCCCGATTTTCTTTAAAATTAGCAGAACATTTTATAATCGAACTAGAAACACCTGTGCTGAAAGTGGGTAAGATCGGTTCAGATTTAAATATAGTCCCCATACAAAAGTCGCTCCCGATTTCAATTTTTCCGTTTTAGAAACCGCATATTGTTACCGAATTTCTGTAAAATTAGCAGAACATTTTATAATCGAACTAGAAACACCTATGCTGAAAGTGGGTAAGATCGGTTCAGATTTAGATATAGCCCCAATACAAATGTTGCTCCCGAATGTTTAACCGATTTTGGTCAAACTTTACATATTATATATTTCAGCAATAAACATACATGGTGAAAGCTGGTCACATCGTTCCAGGTTTCAATATACCCCCATACAAATGTCATTTCCGATTTAACATTTTTTTGTCGAACGCATACAAATGTAGTTAACATGGCTAGTTAAAATGGCTACAACTGTCATTCAGGATAAAGACCTAGTTCTCCGAAGACCAACGCT
This sequence comes from Polietes domitor, assembly GCA_947397865.1. Taxonomy (NCBI): domain Eukaryota; kingdom Metazoa; phylum Arthropoda; class Insecta; order Diptera; family Muscidae; genus Polietes; species Polietes domitor. The sequence continues at coordinate 24,084,568 of OX377618.1, read as the reverse complement.
ATTGCTTGAATTAAGAAAGTACGTGATCATTTTGTCGAAGGCCTGTGTATAACATATTCTGATGTATTTTAGCATACTAATCTCGAAAACGATATTAAAATTTGTTATGGATAATGAAATAAATAAAATAAATAATAAATAAATAAAATTAAATAATTAAATAAATACTAAAACCAGTAAGGAAAGGCTAAAGTCGGGCGGGGCCGACTATATGATACACTCCACTTTCTATCAGAATACAATTCAATTCGGAAAAAAGTGAAAACGGGAAGAATTTTTGTATGTTTCCTAATCATAGGCTAATATATCCTCGTTCAATTTGTCAAATCGAAATGAATATTTGTATCACGGCTTTATCCAAACATGGAATGAAGTGACCCATTTCACAATAGGTTCTTCCAGTTCTCAATTTTAAGTAATTCGATGAAAATACGTGGTTTCTGGGGCGGAAAAATCAAGTCGGGATCGAAATTTGGATAGGAGCTATATATAAATCTGAACCGATCTGACTCATTTTCATCCTGGGTGTGTCTCATGCAAATATAGGATATTTTGCCAAATTTGAAGAAAATCTGTTAAAATATGTTGTTTCTGGAGCGGAAAACTCAAATCGGGAGTGAAATTCGTATGTGGGCTATATCTAAATCTGTACCGATCTGGCTCATTTGGTCTGTTTCATGTGTGTTTCTAGTTTAAATAGAAGATGTTTTGCCAATTTTGAAGAAAATCTGTTAAAACATGTGGTTTCTACAGCCAAAAAAATCAAATCGGGAGTGAAATTCGTATGGGGGCTATATCTAAATCTGAACCGATCTGAGCAATTTTCACCATAGGTGTTTCTAGTTGAAATGTAAGATGTTTTGCCAAGTTTGAGGAAAATCTGTTTTAATATGTGGTATCTAGAGTGAAAAGAGTCAAATCGGGAGTGAAATTCGTATGGGGGCTATATCTAAATCTGAACCGATCTGGCTCATTTTCACCGTGGGTGTTTCTAGTTGAAATATAAGATGTTTTGCCAATTTTGAAGAACATCTGTTAAAACATGTGGTTTCTACAGCAGAAAAAGTCAACTCGGGAGTGATATTCGTATGGGGGCTATATCTAAATCTGAACCGATCTGAGCAATTTTCACCATAGGTGTTTCTAGTTGAAATGTAAGATGTTTTGCCAAGTTTGAGGAAAATCTGTTTTAATATGTGGTATCTAGAGTGAAAAGAGTCAAATCGGGAGTGAAATTCGTATGGGGGCTATATCTAAATCTGAACCGATCTGGCTCATTTTCACCGTGGGTGTTTCTAGTTGAAATATAAGATGTTTTGCCAATTTTGAAGAACATCTGTTAAAACATGTGGTTTCTACAGCAGAAAAAGTCAAATCGGGAGTGAAATTCGTATGGGGGCTATATCTAAATCTGAACCGATCTGAGCAATTTTCACCATACGTGTTTCTAGTTGAAATGTAAGATGTTTTGCCAAGTTTGAGGAAAATCTGTTTTAATATGTGGTATCTAGCGGGAAAAGAGTCAAATCGGGAGTAAAATTCGTATGGGGGCTATATCTAAATCTGAACCGATCTGGCTAATTTTCACCGTGGGTGTTTCTAGTTGAAATGTAAGATGTTTTGCCAATTTTGAAGAACATCTGTTAAAACATGTGGTTTCTACAGCAGAAAAAGTCAAATCGGGAGTGAAATTCGTATGGGGGCTATATCTAAATCTGAACCGATCTGGCTAATTTTCACCGTGGGTGTTTCTAGTTGAAATATAAGATGATTTGCCAATTTTGAAGCACATCTGTTAAAATATGTGGTTTCTACAGCAGAAAAAGTCAAATCGGGAGTGAAATTCGTATGGGGGCTATATCCAAATCTGAACCGATTTTCTTCAAATTAAATAGCGTTCGTCCTTATCCCGATAAACTTTGTTGTGCAAAGTTTCATTTGGTTCTGGCTGCAATTGCGACCTGTACTTTGATTACAAGAATAGATGGACAGACAGACGGACGGACGGACGGACGGACGGACGGACGGACGGACGGACGGACGGACGGACGGACGGACGGACGGACGGACGGACGGACGGACGGACGGACATCGTTAAATCGATTCAAAAAGTGATTCTAAGTCGATCGGTATAATTAACTATGGGTCTATCTCGCTTCCTTTTGGGTGTTACAAACAAATGCACAAAGACATAATACTCTCGTGGAGTGTATAAATACCCCCTTTCGGTCAAGGTATCTTCAATATTTGTACCATCATTTTGAGAATGTAAGACCGATTATTATTTTTGATTTTTAATAGACATTGGTTTCTTAGTTAGTTCTTAGTTTTCATAGTAAAAAAAAAACAAAATATTTTCTGATTTGTTTCTTATTTTCAATTTTCTAAACCACTGTTTCTACGTGAAAATGAGCATATGTTGAAACCGAAGCCGAGTTAAACAAAAAGCAAAACTATTTCATTAACGAAATATGTATATTTAATAAACATTTTAATAATATATTTATCATTGCCTGAATCAAGGTCATGGGTTGGGTGTTTTGTTGGTCGACTACTGTTTGGTATCACCCTCTATGTTTTCACAACCTTTTTTTACAAATCCACACAACATGTAAATCCCAATGACCTCCGGTACGTGTCTGTGATTTGTTTTGTACTTTTGATTGCAAACTCGATAAATAAAATAACAATTTATTCTACCCTGGAGAAAGTAAGTACCTGCCAAAAACAAAGAATGGAAAATGCGCCGAAAACCAGCCTGCTATCCAACCACTCAAACGAGCCAGAGGTGTGCTGGGGTGCAAATCCCCCCAAAGAAAAAAAACATCTTTGGCAACTTTGTACAAAGAGTTCAAGTGATGAAAACTCTTCAGAAAAAATCCACACGCGAACGCTTTGAAAAACGAAAAGAAAATTCTGTATAGTTCAATAATGACGCGACAACAATCACTGGGGAATTGTTAAAAGAAAAATGATGTGAACAAATGACGTTCTAAACTTGATCTCCACAAAACGAAATCAGGGCGAAAATGTATTTGCGAAAATGCTTTAATATGGTTTTCAGGCAGCATATTCCCTTCGCTTTCCCCACGGCCACAAACACTTTGGAATTTGTTGTTTTTATTTCGGGGGGATTTTTGAAAGTATCTGCGGAGCTTTACAAATGAAAACTCAAACGAAATCTATGGGATTAAGTATTGCTCCAATGGAGAATGTTTCTCTACGCATTTTTGTTGATTTTTCAGTGAAGCTCATAAACGAATGCGTCCTGAAATTCTGCAAACTGTCTTCGTTCATTTATTCAACAATAATACATCATTAAACAAACTATTCAGTTAATTCCAATCAATTGATTTGAATAATTAGCACCAGCTCGACAGTTCACAATATGTCAGTGGGAAGAATAAGAATTATTAATGAAGTGAAGTGCCAACAATGTTACGAATGCAAACTTTTGCATTGATTTTATGAAGTACTGTTACATTTTTTACGAAATTATGTTTTTTCCTATTTGCCCAAAATTTTTCATTTTGACAAATAGTTGATCCTTGTAGTAGTAATAATTTAAACAGTTTGCCTAAAATCTGCCGATAGCGTACGAATATTCTGTATTAATGCTGCAAACTCAACTTGCTAGCAAAAACTCTCAAGTAATGAGGGGAATAAGGCAAAACCAAAAACCTTCACTACTTATTTTTCAGATCCGTTTCTAATTATTTTTATAAAGGGATGGTAAACCAGTAAGGAAAGGCTAAAGTCGGGCGGAGCCGACTCTATGATACACTCCACTTTCAATTCGAATACAATTCAATTCGGTGAAAAAGTGAAAACGGGAAGGTTTTTTGTTTGTATCCTGTAAATGTATGTTTTTGACAAAAAATAAAGAAAATCGAGCACAATATGTGGCTTTTAAAGCGGCAAAAGTCAAATCGGGAGCGACATTTGTATGGGGGCTATATCTAAATCTGAACCGATCTTATCCAATTTCTGGATAGTGTTTCTAGTTGGATTATAAGACGTTGTCCCAAATTTAAAGAAAATCGGGTACAATATATGGTTTTTAGAGCGCAAAATTCAAATCGGGAGCGACATTTGTATGGGCCTATATCTAAATCTGAACCGATCTAGCGCGCTTTAGCCACAGGTTTTTCTAGTTAGATTATAAGATGTTGTGCCAAATTTAAAGAAAATCGATTAGAATATGTGGCATTTAAAGCGGAAAAAGTCAAATCGGGAGCGACATTTATATGGGGGATATATCTAAATCTGAACCGATCTTACCCAATTTCTGCATAGATGTTTCTAGTAAGATTATAATATGTTGTGCCAAATTTAAAGAAAATCGAGTACAATATGTGGTTTCTACAGAGGAAAATGTCAAATCGGGAGCGACATTTGTATGGGGGCTATATCTAAATATGAACCGATTTGACCTATTTTCACCATAGATGTTCTTAGTTTAAATATAAGATGTTTTGCCAAATCTGAAGACAATCTGATATAATATGTGGTTTCTAGAGCGGAAAAAGTCAAATCGGGTTCGAAATTTGTATGGGAGCTATATATAAATCTGAACCGATCTGACCGATATTCACCATGGGTGTTTCTAGTGGAAATATAAGATGTTTTACCAAATCTGAAGACAATCTGATACATTATGTGGTTTCTAGAGCTGAAAAAGTCAAATCGGGAGCAAAATTTGTATGGGAGCTATATATAAATCTGAACCGATCTGTCCGATATTCACCATGGGAGTTTCTAGTGGGAATATAAGATGTTTTGCCAAATCTGAAGACAATCTGATACAATATGTGGTTTCTAGAGCGGAAAAAGTCAAATCGGGATCGAAATTTGTATGGGAGCTATATATAAATCTGAACCGATCTGTCGGATATTCACCATGGGAGTTTCTAGTGGGAATATAAGATGTTTTACCAAATCTGAAGACAATCTGATACAATATGTGGTCTCTAGAGCGGAAAAAGTCAAATCGGGAGAGAAATTTGTATGGGAGCTATATATAAATCTGAACCGATCTAACACATTTTTACCACAGGTGTTTCTAGTTACAATATAAGATGTTTTGCCAATTTTAAAGAAAATCTGTTGTAATATGTGGTATCTAGAGTGAAAAGAGTCAAATCGGGAGTGAAATTCGTATGGGGGCTATATCTAAATCTGAACCGATTTTCTTCAAATTAAATAGCGTTCGTCCTTATCCCGAAAAACATCGTTGTGCAAAGTTTCATTTGGTTCTGTCTACAATTGCGACCTGTACCGTGATTACAAGAATAGATGGACGGACGGACGGACGGACAGACAGACAGACGGACATTGCTAAATCGACTCAGAAAGTGATTCTAAGACGATCGGTATAATTAACAATGGGTCTATCTCGTTTCCTTTTAGGTGTTACAAACAAATGCACAAAGACATAATACTCTCGTGGAGTGTATAAAAAATAAGTACTTCCACGCACGCTTACAAAAAGTTGAGAAATAAGTACTTACACACACGCTTACAAAAAGTTAATATATAAGTACTGGTTGGTAAGTATGTTGGTTGACGTTGTTGTGTGTTGTGGTTGGAGGTTTGAACACACACAGAAAACCATTTCTAGCAACTTCAACTTATTGCAACTTCCTTATATGTCAAACTTTTTATGATAAACAACGACACCACGACAAGCGAACGTATGCACAAAAAAGTACAGTTTTCTTGTTGTAACAAAAGGAGCAGAACAATCAGAAGAATGGTGAATGTGTTTTCCTTTCTTCTTATTGTTGTTCTGTTGATAAGATAGTATTATAATACTATTTTAACAATAAAATAAAACATTTTTTATTTCCAACATAGTTCAACCAGTTAATTTTATGATTCTGCAAAGAAATAACTCACATTCCGCGTAACATGCGCACGCTTCGCTTGACATGAAGCAACTAAATTTTCTTCATCGATCGAAAACAGTGATGCCAGTAGATTTTTTGAGTTTTCCCTACGTTTACTTAAAGAAATCCCTTTTTTCCCTACACCTATTTTTTCCACCCTACATTTATCCCTACGCCACAAATTGTTTGAATTAAAAAAAATCTTTAATAACATAAACTTTATTTACTCAGTAATTCTTATATAAAATAATTCAAGTTCAGCGAAATGTAAAAAAGAAAACATAACATAAAATAATATTGAGAAATTAATGTCAATGTTTAAACAAAACATAATTTAATTATATAGTCCTTTAGAATACAGTCTTTTAAAGTGACTAGCTGTACAATTAAAACTTATACAGTCCATTGTACTAGATTGCAAATGAGATCGAATAACACATATTGAACTTAGTACGTCATGGCTTAACTTATTTCTTTTCTTTGTTCGAACATCAGTGACAATTGAAAATATTCGTTCGGCATCCGCATTTGCGTGCGGCAAGCTAAGTAAAATTTTGACTAACTTTGCAAAGTTTGGAAATACTAAATTATAGTTAAAATTCTTAGATTTACAAATACTTGACCAAAATTGTTCCATATTTAACTTAGATAATGATTGTTTCTCATGTTCAGAAAAATTGTACTCCATAGTTAACCACTCTTCTGTAAGATGGTTAATATTAATGTTAAACTTTTGGCATAACAATTTAAATTGAAATACACTTTTATTACCTCCGCCAATGGCTTATTCGGGGTTTAAAAATTCCATTTCTTTAAAAATTGAATCATGTGTTAATGGAAGACGCTTTTGCGTCTCCTCAAGAGCGGTTAAATAAAATTTGAGGCAATCAGATTTTACCTGGTAGGCCTTTGATACAGGAAATGTTTTTAACAAATCTTCACATTCACTGCCGACATATATATTTTCTATTGGCAGTGAAATGTGAGGGGATCGTACAACACAATCAAATTTCAATTTGGACTTTTTAATAAAATTTTGGCCCAGCTTTAAAAATATTTTTCTTGACTCTGAATGGAGAGCATGAACCAACGTCTTTTTTGATTGAAAAAGAACATTTAATGAATTAAAATAGTTTAATACATACTTTAAAAAAAGCAGATAGGCCTTGTTACATTCATTTCTTAAATCACATAATATTCAATCTGCTGTTTTTAATTTATCTTGAGTGCACGCAAATTTGAAATATTCATCAAGAACGAACCAATTCTCCAATATTCTCTCAATACATTTCTGTCGAGATAACCACCTGGTATCTGATGTTCTTAATATTCTTCTTTTTTCCATGCTTTATATAAGGTTACTTTCTATATATGTTTGTGTGCCACAAAATTTGAAATCAATTTTTGAAAGCTTTTTTCTCAACCAATTTTGCTCAAATTTTGCACACTTAATCATTTTCGATGACAATACAAGGAAATGGAAAAATTTGACTAATTGGACAAAGGGGCGTGGCACCTCCCATACAAAGTTAAAACCTATTATTGAATATTGTCAGTTCTATGACACCTAGAGTGCCGAAATTTTGTGTAAGTGCATCTAGCATCAATGTGCATAGCTGTGCCAAAAATGGGCGGTATTGCAAAAGTGGGCGTGGAACCTCCCATACGAATTAAAACCTATTATTGAATATTGTCAGTTCTATGACACCTAGAATGCTGAAATTTTGTGTAAGTGCATCTAGCATCAATTCGCATAGTTGTGCCAAAAATGGGCGGTATTGGAAAAGTGGGCGTGGCATCTCCCATACGAAGTTAAAACCTATTATTGAATATTGTCAGTTCTATGACACCTAGAGTGCTGAAATTTTGTGTAAGTGCATATACCATCAATGTGCATAGTTGTGCCAAAAAGGGGCGGTATTGGAAAAGTGGGCGTGGCACCTCCCATACGAAGTTAAAACCTATTATCGAATATTGTCAGTTCTACGACACCTAGAGTGCTGTAATTTTGTGTAAGTGCATCTAGCATCAATGTGCATAGTTGTGCCAAAAATGGGCGGTATTGGAAAAGTGGGCGTGGAACCTCCCATACGAAGTTAAAACCTATTATTGAATATTGTCAGTTCTATGACACCTAGAGTGCTGAAATTTTGTGTAAGTGCATCTAGCATCAATTCGCATAGTTGTGCCAAAAATGGGCGGTATTGGAAAAGTGGGCGTGGCACCTCCCATACGAAGTTAAAACCTATTATTGAATATTGTCAGTTCTGCTTGCATAAAGCATGGATTTGAAAAAAACATTTTTTTTTTTGATTTACTAGTTCTTCATTAAGTAGTTCTTGAAATTCCTCCAGTTGGCAGCATCTTTTTGAACTGGCGGAGACGTATGTTCCAATTTGACGGATTAATTCTTCCGGAGCCCTTGGCAACTGCAAACATGCGTTATTTGCGATTTTAGCAGCTGAATGACATATACATTTAATAGTAACAACATCAGGGCAATCTACCAACAGCCTTGATAAAAATGAATTGTGTTGTCCTACCATTACGCTGGGTCCATCACAACAAAGTCCTATAATATTATCAAATGGAATTCCGTGCTGAAATATGCATGTTTTAAATATATTATACAGTGCTTCTGCAGTACAATCGCATCCCACATGTAATAAATCCAATAGCTGTACTACGGTTCGTTCATGTTCCTCGTCAAAGTATCGAACAAGAAGGCACATAGTTTTTTTGTGAGCAACATCAGTACTTTCATCCACTAACACAGAATATTTTGTCGTTTTAAGCTTTATAATTAATTTTTCTTGTTCCTCACTGGCCAAAACGTTAGCGATTATTTTAGTGCACTTCGTTCGTCCTAACTTACAATTCTTTATTATTGCCGAATCCGGGACAATATCTTTCAATAAGGGTATTAGATGTTCAATAACTTGAATACCGACGTTGTGCTCGGCAAAAAACATGCTCATCCGTATTTCAAAATTCGGAACCTCATTACTTTTATCTGTTGCTGTTTTATCAAAAAAAGAATGAATTTTGTTTGACTTTTTTACAGCTAAGACATGTTCTTTATGCAATTTGGTTGTAGCGTGTCTCTTTAATTCAGATTTTCCACAATTCAGAAATTTCCCACAAGCATTACATTTGCATTTATATTCATTATCTTGAACTGGCTCAAGCCATCCCTTAAAATCTTCATCTGTCAATCAATTTGTACAAAATCGTTGTTTTCGAAATTTAGAGTTTACGACTTCAGCGTCAGGCGAATCAGATGAAGACATTTTTCTGAAATGTACAAATCTAAATTAAAAACATTGAAGCTTGTGTAAATTCAACACTAATTTAGTTACTTACAAATATTGATCGATTCTGATTAATTATTTATAAAAAAACCAACCAAGTTTATAGAAAGAAATAAATAAATATTTCGCGAGATGTACGCATGTGTATATTGACAGAACAGTTTAACAATAAAACATAAGCTTCACAACAACCTGTAATACACATGCGTCATATGTTTTCATCCATATTTATTATTACAGATCCACTTATATGAAAGCGACAAGACGCCCTCATTACTATAACGTTTATTTAAATCAAAGCGTTCTTCGCTTTCATTTAATGTATGTATATATATGCATTTCATGGCCAGATTTGATGGTATTACAAATATTAATATTCACGTTTTAATTAAAAATACTATAGATTTTAGTTTTAATTCTAAGCAAAACAAAAAATCCCTACGTTTTGACCCATACAACAAAATCTGTCCATTTTTCCCTACATGCATATTTGGAAAAAATCCCTACGAAAAGGGATTTATCCCTACTTCTGGCATCACTGATCGAAAATATCTTCGAGTGACGGTCGCGGCAACATCAAAATGGCTGGATGACAAAGCTACACACAACTCTATGTGTAGCAAAACATGGATGTGTTGTTACCAATAACTACTTTTTTAAGCCATTATAAGGAGTCTATTATTTCATACTTCAAAATAATGCAGGGCGTAATGGGCTGTCATTACTAGGTAATGCAAATAATAATGAGGTGGCATTACCGAGTTTTTGCTGGGTTAATTAGCATTTTGAAATTCTGCTTTGGAAATATGTATGAAATTTGAAGTGTACATCCCTAGCATTGCGTAGACAAAGATTTTTTGAAAAATAATACCAACCAAACGGCTCTAACCGGAATCATGAAATTCAATGTGTAGACTCAGCTGATTGAGTGGACGTGTGGGGTTGTTAATGGGTAAGATTGGGTGAGAGGTATAAAGGTTTTTCCTGTGTACACATATGTATGTTCAACTCAGTTCCCAATCTTAACAAACACACTCGATCTTTAGGGCCAGATGGCGAGACCTTGTTTGAGTAAATATTAACTTTAAGCAAAGTGCTGACTGCCCCTAACTGAACTTATGCCCACAGGTCTATTTATTGGACAATAACGTTTATTTACATAAAATATTAAATTGATGTTTCTTTGCCGCCCACTTCCCTACGGTCAAATAGAAATATCCTTTGTATGTATGTATTTGTGTGTTTTTGGCCATGTCCCTCTGTCCTGCAAAAGCAGAGAATGAGGCTGTCCATTTTGGCCACTTATAATGTGTACGTTGTCCTTTGTTTTTATTTTTTCTTGACATTATTGCTGACCAATGATGCATAACATATTTTTGAAGTTAATAACAACCACGACTGGATAATGATGTCATTCCCAGAGTGCCGACAGGGCTGAGGGTTGAACTTAATGCGACTTTCAGGCATTTAAGTCTTTATTTTTCAAGAGTTTTTAATGCTAAATTCTGTTTTTGCCGGAAAATCTAATTTTTTAATAAAGTCTAGACATTAATTACTGCATCTGGCTGCTGTGGAGAGACTTTCATTTATTTTATGGAATTTTATCTTTTATGTTGATGCGTTACATTGCAATTTAATTTAATTTAATTTATTTTATGGAATTTTATCTTTCGTGTTTATGCATTACATTGCAATTTAATTTAATAATAGACCAACAATTTGGAGCTGGAAATGTAAGCATATGCACGACCACTTCTAATGTGAAGTGGGGGAAAGCACTCTGTAGACTAACGATTGCAACGAACTAAGCGATTATGATGAAGGTTGTTATTAAAACTATCACCACCACTTTGGAAATGTTTATATTGTTGTGTCTATAAACGGTTAAGTTGACCAGGGACATGAAGCATTTATGTTCAGAGTGATATATGTTGATTTAGACAAGTTTGCAATCATTGGCTGGTGTATTTTGATATCCTAAACTCGAAAACGATATTAAAAAAATGTTTATTTAGTTTTTTTAATTAGTATATGAAGCCCGATCACATTCGGTTATTATTTTCACATCCACAAAGCAGCTCATATCGCCGGTATTGATAGATCCACGCGGTACGATTCTAATTCTTCTCATAAACATATCGAGCCCTTAGCGCGAAATGATCGTAAGCGACATTTTCTGAAAATATGTTTTATTGTTGAATTTAAAATTTTATGGGCTGATACATAAATAAAAATTGTCAAAATGTCAATATTGTTAACGTTTATATAAAAAAATGTGGCTAAGATTTTATCGTAAGTCGCTGCTCACATTTTCAAAGACAGCAATTTTATCGTAAGAGACAGTTTATGAATTTAGACAAAAACTGTCAGATAATGTAAGAGATATTTATAAATGTTTTAGATAGGTCTATCAATATATTGAATCAATAATAAGTGTATTTTTATACCCTCGACCATAGAATGAAGTTTTCGCTGTTGGTTGAAAATACGATAGGTTACGAACGAACTAAGCTAAGAGGTTCGAAGTTCCCAGATATTTGTTTTATAAATTTTTTATCGATCCAGAAGAAAAAAGTTTACCCACAAGAACTGAAAGTAGCTCTAAATTATTGTCTTTTTGGAGAACACAAAGCCTTTTTGTATGATTTATGCCTTATATACAATAATTTAATATACTTCTTGGAATATTCGTATATTGAGCCAAATACTATATACATGGTTTTGGTATCATTTCCCTACTATTGTGGGTAAACGTTAACATTTATTTTATTCAAATAGTGGTAAATTTGACAAAGAAACATAATATTTAGCTTAAAATAGTGATGAAAATTTGTCATATTGCCCACAATTCTATAGAGTTAAAGAGTAAACAAGTAAAAACGGTGTTAAGTTCGGCCGGAACGAACTTTATATACCCTCCACCATGGATTGCATGCCACAGAGGCTTTCGATTTTCGTAGAAGTGAAGTAATACAGCCAAAACAAATAAAAATATTGAAGAAATAATTTTATAAATTAATATAATAGTTTATTATTTCAAACCACGGTTATAAGGCAGGGCTACCAATACGTTTATACTATATATAACGAAATAGTACTTCAAGTAAATTTAAAAAATAAATATTTTTATATTTATATTTTCAAAAAAGCTTACATACAATAAATATTGATAGTGGATGATAAAGTTGGTTGTATTTCCATTATATTTTAATTCCAAATGTATAAATTATGAAAATCCATTATTCCACGTACATAGTGCAAAATAACCTAACTCCATGATTAAACCAATTTTTGACGTAAAAGTAAAAAGTTCAAATTTTGAAAAATCTTTGTATTTTGTGTGTATATCAGTCAGAGGCAATGTATACACCGAATTCCATGATTCTAGCATAGGCCATTTGGTTGGTACCATTTTTACCCCCCTTTAAGTATTTTAAGAGTACGACTTTCTAAAATGTCTTTATTTTACGTGTCTACGCAATCAGAGAATGTACACACCGAATTTTATTCTTCTAGATGCAGCGGTTTGCTTGGTACCATTTTTATCCCTCTATTTCCATTTTACCCCTTAAAAGTACGAATTTGGAAAAATAACTTTTATATTATGTATCTACTCAATTAAACGAATGTACACACCGAATTTCGTGTTTATAGCTGTTGTCGTTTGATAGGTACCATTTTTCTCCATTTTTGCCCCAATTCACCCCCTACGAATAGGAATCACTTTATGGTACACTTTTTGTTATAGGTGGAATGCGCATAATCAATATCAAATTTGGACGCCCTAGCTCCTTTCGTTTAGATGCTAGCATGCTTTCAACAGACGGACGTATGGATGGACATGGCCAGATCGTCTTAGAATTGTATGACGATCAAGAATATATATACTTTATGGGGTCTCAGGTCGATATTTCAAGGTGTTACAAACGAAATGACCGTTCCACCCCCATCATGGAGGTGGAGGGTATAAAAACTTCAGTTTTCGTTAAGAACGTTAACATAACATAACTGGCAATGATGCCAGTTGATTCTATACACTATACAATTGAATCATTTTGTAAACGAAGAATAATTTGGGCCCCTTTAAATAGGGATATTTTGCAGATAGTAGGGTGGACGAAATGAATATTAATTTAATTATTAAGAAAAATTCAATATCAATATTACCTAAAAACTTTTATATGAAATTTAACTATTAATCATAGAAATTCAAATGTGTCCAAAATAGGTTTTTTATTAACGATTTGAATTACTTTTCTGTTACTTTTCCCTTTATAAAAGTAGTGTTATCTATTTTATTATGTTGTTTTAATAATTTTTATAATGAAAAGTATGTTTTTACTAAAATTTCGAGGTTTAATCGAAAAAAACTTATATCGTAAGCGCCATAGTTTTTTCAGTATTTGTTGCCGCAAGTACAAGATTTGTATCGTAAGCGCCAAAGGTACTGTATGATGTAAACAAATGATCAATTTTTAATAATAATTCGTTGGGTACGGCGAAATTAAAACATTTTGCATTAAAACATATTTCATTTTATGCAAATATTTCAAAATAATCAATATAAACCTTCTCCTGTAAAATGTGTGTTTTGGCGCTTGCGATCATTCCGCGCTAAGGGCTCGATATTATATACTTATTTTTTAGTTTGACCAATTTGAGTGTTTGAAGGTATTTTTTTAATATCGATGTGAAATTTTTAAAGATATACAATTTTATTTCTTTTATTTTGATTTTCAAATTGATTTTTTTTGAAATTTTAAAGTAGAGTTCTTAAATATCTTTTCTAGCTTGAACGTGAAAAGAAGAGATACATTTTTGGTAATTCTTTAAATTTTTTTTTTTGGAAAGTTAACCAAAATTTCTATGAAAAATCATCAGATTGATAATTTCTTTATTACTTTATTAGCACAAAGAATTAAAAATCCTAGAAAGAGTATTTAATGGAAAAATATATATCTGGATCTGAATAAATAATCGAGGTCAATGTCTAAGTTTTATTGAATTATTTTTTTATATTTGAAAAATGTATATTATTATTTTTGGGATTGTTGTACAAGGCAAGTACATTAAAATTGGAAAGTAGATGGTATATAAATCGCAATTTCGTCAGTGTTAAATTGGTCATAACTCGTTACATTTTGTTTTTCTAAAAATACGTATAAATTATTTTTTGAAAAGAATATTTAAACAAACTTCCGAACAATCAAAGTTAGTGAAATGGAATGGCTCATATACAAGTCAATGTGATGCTTGTACAATGACAGTGTGTGTTTGTTTCTTGGTGCGATTGTTTTTGACTGATAGTCGAAAAGAGAGTTGGGGGTTCTCATTAGTTTGGGAGTATTATAAGCATGAAGAGTTCGGAAATATTGTTTACAAATTGCAGTCTTCTGAAGACGGTATGCAGCCATGTAATAAATGTCACCTTGCCATTTGTAAATAAATTTGTAAAATGTCTTGAGTCAGGACAGTATCCCATTTCAAATCATTTTTATATTTTCTTTTAATTTCTTTATAGGTAAAAACTAAAAATACTTCAATATAACGTGTTGAATACTATCTGCTCGAAATTCCATAATTTAAAAACAAGTAAGGAAAGGCTAAAGTTGGGCGGGGCCGACTATATAATACCCTACGCCACTCCCTGCGTATATACCTCGCTTTTATTACTAAAGCGAGCAATTTTATGTAGTTCATATAAGTTATGCCGTGTACAATAAATTCATCACTTCAATTTGACTAAATTTAACGAATATGGTAAATAATATTATAATTAATCCAATTTTTCGGCAGATATTCCGAATATTAAAGAAATATGTATATTAAAGAAAATGTAACATGAACTGGACAAATGACAAATGTAGATTATACAGCGGTAATAGGATGAATCGGACGGACATTTGAAGAGGGCTATAAAAACACTTGGGACATGTGCCAAAACATGGGTTCTTATTCACAGCAGGTATTCCTAGCTGAAATATATCATGGTCTGCAAAATATGATCACGATCCGATGTAAGATGTATTGTTTAGAGCTATAATAAAGTAGAATGGGTTATAGCAAAGTATAGGAAAGTTTTTCAAAAAAAAAAAAAACACAAAAACAATTCAGAAAAATGCATGAAATCTTTATTTGAATCGATAGTACGGTCCATATAATTTAATGTATGAAGATTATTTCATGCAAATCTTGACCTTGACTGCGCCTCAAATGGTCCATCCGCTTAGTCCAATTTTGGCATTTCCACGTTTTTGATTAACAGAGGCCCAATTGCTATGAATGGCGACGAATCGATAATTGAAGGTCATCATTAACACTGGCCGATACAGCTGCGATATTTTCTTCAGTTCGCACTCTACGTAAGCGTGTTGATTGTTTAATGTCCAACAATGTAAATTTGGTGCGAAATTTAGTCACAATAGCCCGAATAGTCGCTTCAGTGGGTCGATTAAACTGACCATAAAATGGAAGAGCGCGATGAACTTTCTTAACAGAGCACGCATTTTGATAATAAAATTCAATAATTTGCAAGCGTTGTTCGTTTGTAAGACGATTCATGTTTAAATTATAGACCAAACTGAAGATGTTTGATAGTGAAACAAAACACGAAACGTGCGTCAGCTGTTTAAACCAGTGTTGTCAAAAAGATAATAGTTAAAAAATCACCCTTTATTTGACTTTCATTGTATGTATTCTTAGGTGAAATAAAATATAATCTGCAAAATTTGATAATCTTCCGATATAAAATGTAGGTCCTAGAGGGGTAATACAAAAAATGGGGCCCATTTGTAAGGGCGCTACATTAAAAAGTGGGCCCTTATAGATCACTTTCAAAATAGGTATTCTTTATTGAAATATAACATGATCTGCAAAATTTTATCAAGATCCAATGTAAGATGTTGGTTCCAGCGCGATAATAGCGTGAACTGGGGGCCCATTTGTATGGGGGCTATACCAAAACATTGACATATATAGCTGGCTTTCAAAATAAGTGTTTCTAGTCTAAATGTAACATTGTGTGGGAAATTTGATCAAAATCCTACTTGAAATGTGCATTTGAGAGCAGTAATATTGTAAATCGGAGGTACATTTGTATGGGGGCTATATTAAAACCTAGACCCATGAGGTCCACTTTTTTTTGAGATGTTCCTAGTGCAAATATAACACGATCCTGAAAATTTAGTCATGATCCCATGTAAAATGTGAATTCTAGAGCAGTAAGAATGTAAATTATAGTGATAGTTGTATGGAGGCTATATCTAAATGTGAACCGATTTCCTCCAAATTCAACACCGACAGTCTTTGCCCCAAAAAATAACTTCTATAAAATTTCATGACAATCGGACAACAATTGCGACCTGTAGAGTGCGAACAAACTTAGGTGGACAGCAGACGGACAGACAGACAGACATCATTAAACAAAGGCAGCTGGTGATTCTAATCCGATCCGTATACTTAAAGGTGGGTCTAGCTCGATTATTTCTTGGTGTTACAAACATTTGGCGGAAAACTAATTTATAATACCCTAGTACACGAAGTGGTGTAGGGTATAACAACGGATGTCACCATTTTTTTTTTTTTGAAATTGCAATACCGCTCAGCAATTTTCATCAAAATCGTAGAACCTTCGACAATTTCTTGTTGATTTGATATGTAATTCCTCTTCATTTTATCCCAAAGAGGAACTTGAGACTAAGAATGCCCTTTACATGATTTTGAATGAATTTTCCCATTTTTTGTATTGGAAGTCAATCAAAAATATCAATAATCCTTCTCCAGGTTGGAGTTTAATAGTGATATTTTTTCCCATCGGCTGGAAACGTTATTTATTTTCCATGTAATGCCATATAGCTCAGATTGTATTGCACATACAGTTTATTACTAATATTACTTTTCTATGGATTGAAAATTTTATTTAATTTCCATGTAATTCCATACAGCTCAGATTGTACTGCTGTAAAATATTTGCGAAGCACAAGACTTTTGTTTGCTTACTCGTAAACCAAGACAACAATAAATTCTCATTAACAGATATAAATTAATATCCAGAATATTTCCATGCAATTCCATACATATCAGATTAAATTGCAGACAATTTTGGAGAAATATTTTTTTACAGAAATTCTCAAAAATATTTCTTCACCATATGACCTTTATTCGCGTACACGCAAAACCAAGACAACAATAAATTCGCATTTGCAGATGATGTACATTGAAATGCAGATAAGACATGTGTGTAGTAGGCAGAGTCGCGGACCATACAAATGGAAAAAAATCCAGTCACTCCACGAAAATAAAGTTTGGACTGTTTAAAGATGATTTGCAAAATATTCCGTTCCTGGATCAAGCCGTGTGAAAATATCACTAAAAATATTTTTTTCTGAAATAATAGACATCTTAAAGTATCTTATTGATCGAATTATTGGACAATATGCTGTTGTTTTTTCATAGTGACAACTTTGGTGGTAGTATTTTGTGAAAATACCTTTCGAATTGTGCCTAAAGAGAGTTTGAAAATTTGGCTCTGAAAAACTGGAGTCACCAACGTCATTTTAATCCGATATTCATCCTATTCCTTCTATTTATTTTTCATCACAAAATCTTTCCCACAGTTTTAATGAACAGTTGCGATAACAGGCGGTTGCGTTCATCGAGCTCGGACTTTATATGAACATATTTGGAGAACGAATTAAATTAACTAGATTATTTAAATGAAAATACCTTTAACATAATAGTATGCACAACTATGTGTTGTCATTTTTTTTTTGGTTTAAGACCAAAGGTTGTGCTGAAGTCTTCAGCAGAACCCAAAATTAGCAAAAAGGCAAAGTGAGACCTTTATTGTTGCAGCTAAAAGTAGACTGTGCAGTTTCGATGGGCGCTACCCCATCTCGTCAGAACTTTCGCAACGAAAGTATGTCTATGACTTAAATCAGGGTTCATATTAGTACCAGCGGTCACATATGACAAATGAGAATCGCTGATATACAAAATATTCCACCGAACTAAGTCGACACACTAAAAAATCTCACTTTGCCAATTCAATGTTATGCATGTGCTCGCAACAATGCAAAGGTTGTTGTTGTACGGTATGTCCCGTCTTTACTGTACCTCGTGTGTATTGTTGTTGTTTGTATGTATTGTTGGTCTGTTATGTTGTATGTGTTGTCATTTATTTTGATTTAAGACCAAAGGTTGTGCTGAAGTCTTCAGCAGAACCCAAAATTAACAAAATTTCAATTCCTTATGCCAAATGTAATTTTTCGTTATCTTATCTCAGATACATACTTGTCCAGAAATTAGAAATTCCATATTAAATCACCGAGGATTCTTCGAAAGTCTTAAGATTTCGATGAAAATGGTTGAGCGAGTTTGGTATTGCAGTATATTCTATTAGATTGAATTATTTTGAACATTCTAAAAAAAGATTTTAGCACGATTCCTCTATTGCAAACTATTAAGTTGGATGAAATTATTTTTAAAAAATCGCACCAAGCAATAAAGTACACATGCCTTCTTACAAGCATCTCATTGAGTTGAATATGTAAGTATGTGTATATGCAGATATAGTTACCCAGCAATACTTCTGCCGTGTCAACGCTCATTTGTTTTAGTTTTTATACACTCCACGAGAGTATTATGTCTTTGTGCATTTGTTTGTAACACCCAAAAGGAAGGGAGATAGACCCATTGTTAATTATACCGATCGGCTTAAAATCACTTTCTGAGTCGATTAAGCAATGTCCGTCTGTCTGCCCGTCTGTCCATCTATTCTTGTAATCAAATTACAGGCCGCAATTATAGTCCGATCTTCACGAAAATTGGCACAAGTAAGATTTATGCATCAAGGACGAACGCTATTTAATTTGAAGCAAATCGGTAAGATCGGTTCAGATTTAGATATATCCCCCATACAAATGTCGCTCCCGATTTGACATTTTCCGCACTAGAAACCACATATTGTACCCGATTTTCTTTAAATTTGGCACAACATCTTATAATCCAACAAGAAACACCTATGCGGAAAGTCAGTAAGATCGGTTCAGATTTAGATATAGCCCCCATACAAATCTCGCTCCCGATTTGACATTTTCCGCTCTAGAAACCACATATTGTACTCGATTTTCTTTAAATTTGGCACAACATCTTATAATCCAACTGGAAACACCTATGCAAAAATTGGGTAAGATCGGTTCAGATTTAGATATAGCCCCCATACATATTTCGCTCCCGATTTGACTTTTGCCGCTCTAGAAACCACATATTGTACCCGTTTTTCTTTAAAATTGACACAACATCTTATCTTATATCATCCAACTGAAAGCACCTATAGTGAAAGTGGGTAAGATTGGTTCAGATTTAGATTAGCCCAAATACATATGTTGATCCCAAATGTTTAACCGTTTTTATACCCTCCACCTCCGTTTGTAACACCTTGAAATATTCATCGGACACCCCATAAAGTATATATACTCTGGGTCGTGGTAATTTTCTAAGACGATATAGCCATGTCCGTCTGTGCGTCTGTCGGCCTGTCTGTCTGTTGAAAGCACGATAGCTGACGAACGAAATGAGCTAGGATGGGACAAAAGGGATAAAAATGGTACCTATCAAACGACAACAGATAGAAACACGAAATTTGGCGTGTACATTCCTCTAATAGAGTAGATACATAATATAAAAGTATTTTTCTAAATTCGTACTTTTAATTGGTTAAATGGGGATAGAGGGATAAAAATAGTACCAACCTAACGGCTGCGCCTAGAATAATGAAATTCGATATATACATTCCTCTGATTGCGTAGGCACGTAAAATAAAAGAACTTTCCAAAATTCGTACTTTTTGGGGTTCAATGGAAAAAGGGGATAAAAATAGTACCTACCAAATGACAGCAACTAGAACCATGAAATTCGGAGTATACGTTCCTCTGACTGCGTTGACACGAAAAATAAAACGTTTTTTCCAAATTCGTACTTTCAAAGGCTACAGGGGATAAAAATAGTACCAACTACACGAATACAGCTAGAATGATGAAATTCAGTGTGTTCATCCCTCTAATTGTGTATATACGTAAAATAAAGAGATTTTAGATAGTCGTACTCTTGAGAGGGCAAAATTGGAAAACAGGGATAAAAATGGTACCAAAAAAATGGCTGCTGATAAAATCATGGAATTCGGTGTATACATTCCTCTGACTGCATAGCCACGTAAAATATTTTTTTTCCAAATTCGTACTTTATTTTGTTGCTTTTACGACTAAAAATGGTAGAATCATGAAGTTGTCTTATACTGCGTACGTGAGAGATAAGGTATTTTCAATATGTATACTTTTGAATTTAAAATAGATCGAAATACAACCAACCAAAGGACTGTAGCTGAAAATACACTCTCTATCCCCCAATATTTAGGGTATTTATGATTGCTCCCTTATATTTACTTTATGAATTGAAGTATTATATCCATTATATATATATAGTATACAAATATTGGTAGCCTGCTTATTAATTAAATTTCTGATTTTCATACAGTTAAAATTTTGTTGCGGACATTCCTCATAAAAGTTTTAGCGGGCGAAATGGTACCAAAAGGGATAAAATATGGTACCGATGATACGACAACAGCTAGAATCATGAAATTCGGTGTGTACATCCCTCTAATTGCATAGACACGTAAAATAGAGGGATTTTTCGAACTTCGTACTTTTAAGGGATATAATTAAAAAGAGGGATAAAAATGGGACCTAGCAAACCGCTGAAGTTGAAATCATGAAATTCGTTCTGACTATGAATACTCGAAAAAGGGGTTTTTCGAAATTTGTACATTTGGGCGGAGAATGGGGATATCTTTAAAATTTATAAATTTCTTATCACTTTGTCTGTATCTGAAAATGGTTCTTTCTAATGGCGACTGACAATCGCCTAATATTTAGGCATGTTCACTTTCACAATTACAGCATTTTATTTATATATAGTAGTCGATTTTAAACAGTGCGTAATATAGTAATGTGCATAAAAAATATCACAATTTTCGTAATATGGTGCTATACTTCTATGTAAAGTCGACATCCTTTAATCTGCTGGTAATACTGTGGAATGCACTCCGTGGTGGAGGGTATATAAGATTCGGCCCGGCCATTTTTCACTTTTTTATCGACTTGAATTGTATTCGGATAGAAAGTGGAGTGTATGTGAATGTAGAAACGATATAAATTACAACCTTCTCGAAAAAAATTTAATACAATTTTTTTTTATTGATTACAGACAAAAAAAAAATGCAAACGAAAAAACTAAAACAAATGAGCGTTGGCACGGCAGAAGTATTGCTGGGTAACTATACCTGCATATACACATACTTACATATGCGACTCAATGAGATGCTTGTAAGATGGCATGTGTGCTTTATTCTTGGTGCGATTTTTTAAACGCAAATTCGGCAAGTGAGTTGTGCTTCTCGTTCGTTTGTGAGAATCATCTCCTTATAGAGGCCGGGTTTGATGTTGAAATGTCTCTGCAAAGCCACTTGAAAAGACTTTTGACATGGTCGAAATCATGATCGTGGTAGTCTGCAGCCAAGTAATAAATGTCACCATGCCATTTGTAAATAAATTTGCATTCTATTAAATATAGATGCAAAATGGTCTTGAGCCAGGACAATATCCCAGTTCAAATCAAATTTTTAAAAATTTTAAAACGGTGACAACTCTATCACTTTAAAATTTTGAATTTGGTTGTGTGAAAGATATTGAAATTTTTTTCAGTATAATTGTTATTTTTATACCCTACACCACAGGGTATAATGTCTTTGTTCGTTTGTTTGTAACATCCAAAAGGAAGCGAGATAGACCCATCGTTATTATACCGATCGATATAGAATCACTTTTTGAATCGATTTAGCCATGTCCGTCTGTCCATCTAATCTTGTAATCACGCTACTGGTCACAATTATAGTCCGATCCTAAGGAAACTTGACACAAACGAGATTTGGTCGTCGAGGACGGACGCTATTTAATTTGAAGCAAATCGGTTCAGATTTAGATATAGTCCCCATACAAATGTTGATCCCGATTTGACTTTTTCTGCTCCAGAAGCTACATAATTTAACCGATTTTGATCAAATTTAGCACAACAACTTATATCTAAGTTAGAAATATCTGTGGTGAAAATGGGTCAAATCGGTTCAGATTTAGATATAGCCACCTTACAAATTTCGTTCCCTATATGACATTTTCCGGTCTAGAAACCGTAAATTTTAACGGATTTTCTTCAAATTTCACGGATTTTCTTATATTTCAACTAGAAACATTTCTGTTGAAAATCGGTCTAATCGGGTCAGATTTATATATAGCTCCCATACAAATGTTGCTCTCGATTTGACTTTTTTGCTTAAGAAACCACATAATTCAACCGATTTAGATCAAAGTGGACACAACTTCTCATATTTTAACTAGAAACCTCTGTGGTAAAACTGTGTCAAATCGTTTCAGATTTAAATATAGCTCCCATACAAATTTCGCTCCCGATTTGAGATTACCCGTTGTAGAAACCACATACCTTAACCAATTTTCTTGAAATTCGGCAGAACAGCTTATATTTACACTAGAAACATCTGTGGTAAAAGTGGATGAGATCCGTTCAGATTTATAGATAGCTCCCATACAAATGGCGTTCACGATTTTCACCGAATTGAATTGTAGTGGAGTAGAAGGTGTAGGGCTTTTCCTTACTTGTTTTAAACTATTGAAATTATTTCTTGAAAAAATATATTTTTTAATTTTATGAAAAATATCGGTACATAGTAAACATAGTAAATGGTGAAAGTGGATCATTTCGAAAAATATCACTCCCGATTTAGAACTTGTTAATTTTAGCCTTTCCCTACGTGTTGTGGTATGCTACAGTCATCTGTTAGTGCTATAATAGTGCCAAGTTTAAAAACAATAATGAAAATTAGTAATAACTAATCCCAGGCCAAAATTAATCCAAAACTGCATCCAGTTGAAATATGGTACATATGGTTTTGACCGCTAATTGGAACATGATGGATGATGGAAGCTGGGAGTCAAAGTTTACAAATATCCAGTTTCATTTCGTTATTTATTCAAATCTAGCGAAATATGACAACGTTAAATGGAGAGGGAATGGAAATTTGCATGACTGTGAAGCCACGTGAACCACAAATCCTTTGAAGTCGTTAGAATAGATGCAATTTGCGATATGATTTCACTTTGTCTCTTTATTTTCGGTATAACTGCCGTTACACGTTAAAAAACTCCACATAAGTCAAATGCCAAAAAATATGGTCTCAAACAAAAATCTATATAAAAAGATTTTTTTATACTTTAATGTTCTGGCTATAATAACGAAAAAGGAGCGAAAAAGACTCTGCGAAGTATTTATATCCAACTTAATCCTTTTTTGGCATCATTAACAATCTTGTGCTGATGAATAAATCCTAAAAAAAATAAATAAATGCTGCAAGCATCAGAAGCATACTAACAAAATAAATGTGAACTTTGTTATGTAGGCCGTAGCAAGATTTCAGGAAGTCAAACAGACATTCGGTTCGTCTGCTTTACAACACCAGGCCAAGCGAAACAGCCGCACGTGGTGGCTTTAGCAGCACACAGAACAGGCCGAAGGTTAAATTCATATATTTTGATAATGCCAAATAATCACTTTTAAAACCAATATAAGCAACTTAACAGATGTCCAATGTGGCACAGTGTATCGAAGAGCAAAAACGAGTGATAAAAGTAGCAAGACAATTTCAAGTAAATATAGCTAAATCAAGGACGAGAATTTCATATTATAGCCATTTAGTTGCAAATATTACAGATTATGATAGTGAGTTCCCTTCTTCATAATTTCAGTACGTAAAAAATATTACAGTACACTGCACACTTATAGCCATTACCAAAAATATATTAGTTGTTGTTATTTTTTATTCATTGAAAACGAAAAAATGTTTGGATATTCTTCATACAAAAATAAAATATGGTTGAATAAACCACCTTCCTTAAAATGTCCAAAATTAAAAAATATCCACTGTTTATAAAAATAAAAATTTTCTTTTAACGTAATATGTACATGGCAACATTAAATGCTTTCATAAAAATCGAAAGATCTTCAAAAATCTAACCATCGTTTAACATTGAGTTCCTCATATAATCTGTTTCTTCAAAATTTAAATTTTTAAGCCAAAAACCTCAAAAATTTCTAGTGCGTCCACTGTGGCCAAATGGAGATACTTTAGCTGATGGGACTACCATCAAATTAAAGGTAATTCCGTCTACTTTCACTGTGTAAAGGCCAAAATTCTGAAAAAATCTCTCATCAAATGAAAGCTAGTAACGTCTAGTTCCACTTTCTATAGGCCAAAGTTCTGAAAAAATTTTCAAAATATCAATTTTTAGCCAAAAGCCTCAAAATTTTCTGGAGTGGATGATTAATGCGTCCACTGTGGCCAAATGGAGATACTTTAGCTGATGACATTTTGAAGATTTTTTTCAGAATTTTGGCAATTACAAAGTGACACTAGACGATACAATCTTTCATTTGATAGTAATCCCATCGACTACAGTATTCCCATTTGGCCACAGTGGACGCACTAATCATCCTCTCCAGAAATTGTTGAGGTTTCTGGCTAAAAATTGATAGTTTGAAGATTTTTTCAGAACTGATAGTTTGAAGAATTTTTCAGAAAGTATTCCCATTTGGCCACAGTGGACACACTAATCATCCTCTCCAGACATTTTTAGCTGATGACATTTTGAAGATTTTTTTCAGAGTTTTGGCAATTACAAAGTGAAACTAGACGATACAATCTTTCCTTTGATATTAATCCCATCGACTACAGTATTCCCATTTGGCCACAGTGGACGCACTAATTATCCTCTCCAGAAATTGTTGAGGTTTCTGGCTAAAAATTGATAGTTTGAAGATTTTTTCAGAATTTTGGCAATTACAAAGTGAAACTAGCCGATAAAATCTTTCATTTGATAGTAATCCCATCGACTAAAGTATTCCCATTTGGCCACAGTGGACGCACTAATCATCCTCTACAGAAATTTTTGAGGTTTTTGCTAAAAATTGATATTTTGATAGAAACAACATATTTTATCAGATTGTCTTCAAATTCGGCAAAACATCTTATATTTGAAGTAGAAACACCTGTGGTGAAAATACGTCAGATCGGTTCAGATTTATATATAGCTCCCATTCAAATGTCGCACCCGATTTCACTTTTTTAAAGGATTTTCTTAAAAATTGAGAAAACATCTTATATTTCAACTAGAAAGACCTGTGATGAAAATGTGTTAGATCGGTTCAGATGTATATATAGCTCCCATACACATTTCGCTCCCAATTTGATTTTTTCTAGAAACCACATATTTTATCATTTTGTCTTAAAATTTGGCAAATCATCTTATTTATTTAAACTGGGAACAAATTTCGCTTCCGATTCGACTTTTTCTGCTCTAGAAGCCACATATATTAACAGATCTTCTCCAAATTTGGCAAAATGTCATATAGTCGGCCCCGCACGACTTTTGCCTTTCCTTACTTGTTTTTTATATGAGTTTCGCATACTCTGAAACAAAATCATTTATTGAATTATTAAATTTAACTAATTCTACTGAATTTTTTTCTTGTAACAGGTTAAGGGATTAAATATTACTGTTATTAAAGATTAGCTGCTCATCCCCAATATTCAGTGTAGCTTCACTGAGACAGAATGATTATCATTCAATTGATGAAGAAGATTGCATAGCTTACTTAATGTTTAGTACTTTTGTTGCTGTTCGAAACCACTGTGCCTTGAGGTACTACACCATGACCCACTGCGCCTCAGCTTAGAGTTTGCTTGGCATAATAAATGTTTGGCACAAAAACATCAACATCAAAATAAGGATTTGCATCTCCTTGTCGTATTCTTGGGTGTTTCTCTTGGTGTTTGTGGCCAAAAGGGCAAAATGGCAATAAAATAGTTTATTCTTCCCCTATAATTTGTTATCTTGGCCATGTTTCGCTGGTGTCTGTGTGCTGGTTTTCTCAGAGATTATTTACGACTTTTTTGGGTGACTAAACTCTTCAAATGGCATATTTTGTACTCTTTGGTAAGCAAAATATTAAAGTGAATACAGATTTGTAATGAAAAACTAGATAAGCCGGCTTTGAATCGACGGCAATGATACATGGTGTGTCGTCTGTCTCCACAATCGCATAATTATGATGCCCATGAATGTAATAAATCTGGTGTTAATGTGTTTTTCAAATCTTTCGATTAACACCCTACTACGGACAATAAATAATGCTTTAAGAAGCCATTAAGAATTTCAACGGCCTAGACAAATGAATTTCGATAATCCTTAAGCGAATGGTCTCTTCAAAGGGATGACATGATGTGGACAAAGTGCTCGCATTATTCGGTTGGTCACATCAGTTCCGACGTATTAAAGTATTTGCCACATGGACAATTATAAGAACATATGGCAAAAAGCGATAAAGCCAAGAATAAAAAGAACATTCCGTTGCTGGGTAAACACTAAAACCACAAGGCAATTGACATTTTTGACAGATGTTGCAACTTTTATTCCAAACGTATGTCAGACATTAATGTCTGCTGCATCTTACGTTTCTTGTTTGACTATTTTGACCATACGAATGCCGGGCAACACCAAATTTGTTATTAGATTTTATATAAATAAATTGTGGTTTTACCGGTCACTAAACTACAGTTTGTGAAATAAGAGCTAATCCTAATTTAATTTAAATAATACCCTAGCCCACGAAGTGGTGTTGGGTATAAAAAGTAAAATAATGTTCATGATATTGCTGGTGCGAGTAACGAGAGTTTTTCGAGTAAAAAATATCCACTCAGAAATAAAAAGATTTAGAGGCCGTTTGCTGCAAATGAACATCTTTTTTGAAAATGGGACCAATTCTTGTTGTCATTTTCCATTATGAATTAATTCCCCACCATTAAATGTGTAACAACGCCCCAATAAGAATAGAAAAAAGCCACCAAAGCGAACATGAATATGACCCAATATTTCCCTGCCCAATATTTATTATTTAAAAAATAAT